>PVJA010005670.1:0-48820 GCA_004027025.1 Myocastor coypus
CACCACTGTGCAGTCAGTGACAGCAACAAATGACCCCGACTGTGCCGAGTGCCTCCTCATTCGAGTCTCACACACCGGAGAAGAGGACGTTGTTTCCTAGCTCCAGACAAGGAAACTGAGGCAGGGCTGGTGGCCTGGTAGGAGGAGTGTCAGAGCTGGTGTATAGACTGGCCGCTGTGTGAGCCAACGGCCTTCCTCCCTGTCCCTCACGCCATACCCTTGGCAGAGCGAGCGTGTCTGGCATCTCATTTAAGCCTCTGAGGGAACTGATGGTTCTGTGCCCTGTTGGGGTGTGGAGTGAGGGTCTAGATCGGGGCTGTGCAACAGAGGAAGAATTCTGTGAGCAGGGAGAGGAACCTGACCTCTGTGCGGTATGCATCCACCAGCCGCGGGATCCTTGTGAAATGTGGCTACTGCAACTCACTGAATTTTAAAAAAATATTTATTTATTTATTTGTTTATTTATATTTCTCTATTTAGGACAGGGTCTACAGGGCCTCACTACACAGATCAGCCTGGTATGTGCCACCACACCCAGTCTCAATTGCTATCTCAGCTGTGTCTGCCTAAGCAGGTGCTTTAGTCAGCTGAGCTATCAGGCTGCCCCTTCAAGTTACATAATTCTGAAGAACATATTTAAGGGGCTTGGGAAATAGCTCAGTGGTCCAAGTGACTACCTGGCAAGTGCAGGTACCTGGGTTTGATCTCCAGTACCACATGCTGTACTGGCCCCGAAACCAGTCTGAGCTGTGTAGTGAGTTTCTATACCAAATAAATAAATAAAATGAACATATTTAATTTAAATAGTCACACATGACTAGAGCCTATGGGTAGTGAAGACTGGGGTAAATTTTTTTTTTAATTGGATGCAGGATCTCAGTATGCAGCCCAGACTCCATAGTGATCCTCCTGTTTCAGCCTCTCCAGTGCTGGGAGTACAGGCATGTGCCACTACACCCAGTTCCAGGGCTAGCATGGCATGCCCAGGGTCCTAGGGCTGGCATGCAGTACCAGGAATTGAACAAAGGTCCTTGTGTTTACCAGACAGGCGCTTAGATTGCCGAGCTACCTCCTCAGCTCCTGGAGTAACTGTTTGCCAAGTTCAATCTAGGTAAATATGCTGGGTGGATTGGATTAGTACAGAACTCACTGAAAAATTGGCACTAAGTTCTAAACAACCCGGTTAGCAACCAGTTTATTCTAGAATCAGGGAGTGCCTGATTGCAGAGCTGTGATGAGCCCTGATGGCGTCAGGTTTCCATTAGTGACAGGTGGCTCCTCTGTCCCTCCAGCACACAGAGGGGCAGGCAGAGAGACATGGTGGGGGACTGGAGAGAAGACTCCAGGATGACAAGCGGTGGGGCTGTTAGACACTTACTCTAGGTTCGGCCTCCGGGTGTTTGCCTGTGATCCCGTGGGGCTAGGGGAATGCATGGCTGGATTTGTCTTCTCAGCTAGAGTTGCAAGCACGGTGCAGACTCCCAGGAAAATACACATCATTCCACTGCCTGGGACGGGACCCACAGCATGTCAGGTGTGCTGCCCCTTAAGCTGGACTGTTCAGCTGGAGAAGTTCATATAGTGGGTGTATTGGGGCCCCTCATTCTGGGGTTCAAGTTGACAAGCTCAGTGGCATGGGGCACGTTATTTCACCTCTCTGTGCTCAAGTTTCTTCAGCTGTCCCGGGGCTTAACATCACAACCCCATGTCCTCATGCAAGGCTTGTTGCAGTCAAGCAAGGGAACACATCCAAGGCTTGATGGCTTGTGAGCATCCAGAGGTCCCTGCTGCTTTTTAGGGCACTGGTACCAACCATGACGCTGCAGCCAATATAGTCCTTTATCTTCTGCTTTAGGGCATTTTTTTTTTTTTTCCTACCAACAGTTTTTAGCTTTCAGAACTCAAAATACTTTTGGGAGCTTTACAAAAATTTACTTCCAAATCCTGGGAAAGGATGTCTGTTTTCTCTCTCTCTCTCTCTCTCTCTCTCTCTCTCTCTCTCTCTCTCTCTCTCTCGATATTTATAGTTCTAGATAAAAAAGAGCTGCTTTGATTTCTCAGGATAGTTTCTACAAAAGTATGTTGTTGGGAGCCATGGCGGGTGGAGGGCGTTAGGCTTGGCATGGGAAGGCCTGAGCTTGCGTTCCACTTGCCAGTACCATGACCTCCTCGACACAGCTCCAAGCTGGTTGATGTTCACAGGCTGTTTCTTCATCTCTGAATTGGGGATGGAGCTATCAATAGTCAGGTTCAACGACACAGCTGCCTTCTGCAGAGCAGATGCTGTAGATCTCAGTTGTAGCTCAGTGTTGAAATCCTATGAGATCAGTGTTCAGACTCACGTGTTAGAAGCTTCCCGGGGTCCTTCCTCGTGGGGCTGCAGCTGGAAGCTGTCCCAGAGCAGCCTTCAGAGCTTCACAGCAGCAGATCCTGTCTTCCTACCCCATGGCTCTTCCTCTGCCAAGGGGCCTTACTTGGACCAGCAGAGAAAAGCTTCAGAGAAGAACCACCTGCAGACAGGGCTGCCGTTGTCCTGGGGAAGCAGCCAGGGAGATCCACGTCCCCAGATGCAGAGGTGAGAGGTGACGCGCTGACTTGAGGAAGGTGATGTAGATCCCAGTGTGGAGGGGAGCAGGTCCTCTGTCAGCTGCTCTTTTTGGGGAATGGGGAGGCTCAGCTTCTGGGTCAGAGGAGTCTTTGATTGCAGAGGAAGACAGGGAACATCAGAACAGTGGCAAATTGTAGAGGCATAGGCATATAAGAGCAGTAGGAATCACAGGTGGTTTCTGAGTCTCCCTCCCTCTGTGGACAAGAGGGCTACAGGAGACACCAGGTGAGAGCACCCCAGAGGCAGACCCAGGTTCCTGTCAGTCCTGCCACTTCCCTGCATGTGCCCACCAGAACGAATGCGTCTCTAGCCTCCAGGAGCCCAGTACTGAGATGAGGATCAAGGATGCAGCAGTTAGTGTCGGGGTGAGCTAAGTGCGCCCTTTCCCATCATAGTTCATGATAAATAGCCCCGCGTGTGCTCTTCTCCTGCCTGGGCGTTGCTATCTGCAGAAGCCTTCGTGGACCATCCAGGAAGCTTTCAGCTGTGCTGGTGGGGCTGAGATGGGTGTGGCCAAAGCCCCAATGCTCTGTTCTGGAAAGCCCAGCACCTAGGGTCCTGGTGTGGCTAGAACTATGTCCTCTTAGTACAGCTGTGCAGGAGGCCTCGCTCCGTGTGTCTCAGAAGGTAACGTTCTTTAGACACAGAGACCTAATCAAATTAAAATCAGGTCCTCAGAATGGACTCTGATCCAGTAGGACTGTTGTCCATAGTAAAGGGGAAACTGGGACAGGGAGGTACACCAAAGGGAAGGCAGCATGAGGAGACCCAGAGAGGAGGAGACACAGAACAGGTCCATCCCTCAAAGCTCTGAGATGGAGCCAGCCCCTCATCTAATACGGGGATCTCAGACTTCTGTCCCACAGAACTGTGAGGGGCTACATGTCTGTTGTCTGAGTTTTTGTTAGAGTAACATAGAAAATGAGCGCAGGTAGTGATCCTGTGCCTTTAAGAAGAGGAGTCAGGGGAGTGTCCATGGAGGCGTCTAGGGCCTGGGCAGAGCCTGCCCCACCGCCCCCGCACCTACGCACCTACGCACCTACGCACCTACGCACGTACGCACGTACGCACCTACGTACCCACGCACCCATGCACCTACGCACCTACGCACCTACGCACCTACACACCTACTTGCTGTGTGGCTGTGTCAGGGCACTTGGCCCTGGGAGCCAGGGCTGTCTGCTCAGGGCACAGAGGCTGTGTGACCCCCGCACCCCAGGCTCCTGTGGGAAGGTGGTGACAGGTGCTGCCCTCCATTCCGCCATCCCGTTTCATCTTCTCTTTGTGGATGGATGCCCCACCCTCACCCTAACCAGCAAGGAGTGGGGGAGCCCCCCACCTCACTACTTAAACTTTTCTGGAAGCTTTTGACAAAGATCTTCCTTCGGGCACAGTTCTTTGCTAAAGGTGGGCCAGGAGGACTTCCCTTTCCCGTGTGCTTTAGGGAATTAGTGAAGGACACCTTAATTCGACATTTGATTTTTGCCTGGCTCTGCTAAGAGCTCACGTTTGCATTCTGATTGATTCCTATTGCAATTTCCTATGAGCTAGATATCATTATACCCCTTTTTGCAGACAGGAAGTTGAACGTCAGAGGCGTAGATCACTGGCTACATGTCGCCTGCCTTACAAATGGCCATGGAAGGATTTGGGTCAGAATTACCTTTCTTCTTTCTGGGATCCAAGGCTTCATCTGGAGGAGCAGCACCTCCCAGAACATGGGGCTGTGGGTGGGGGCAGGGAGAGCCCCTGTCCAGGGCTGCGGCTAGGAGAAAGGAGCTGAGCCTACACACTGGCCCAGGGTCCTTCTATTTCTCTCTCCCTCTCCCCTCCATGGAAGAGGCACCCCCGCAGTTACCCAGGCTGCTGGCTTTTCTTGTGGATTTTGAATAAAGAAGATGAATGAACCAAGAATTGCTAAGAAAAAGGAAAAGGGTGTTTGGGTTATGCATTATTCTAGTAAAATGTATTTTTCACTGCAAGTCGTGACTTTTTCGTTAAAATGCCATCACAGAAGGAAAGGTTAAATAAAATGATTTTGCATGGCAGAAGTGTCGGCCAAGGGCCAGGACCTCAGGCAGCCGAGCTGTAAGGTCGGCTTACCTTTGCGGACTCCCCAGGGGCAGAGCAGTGCCACCAAGAAGTGGAGAGACTGGAAGAGTGACTCCCCAAGAAGGCCTGGAGCAGTCTGAGGAGTTCTGCTCCCTGGAGGTCTGGTAGGTCTAAGGACCCCAGATCGTGGCTCCCTCAGCACTTGCAAGGTGCACGAATCACCGCTGTCGGTGGCTTGTGCCATGGCCCCCCTCTGCTCCCTGCACCACTGTGATGTCATGGAGCCTGCATCCCAAGGGACGCATCATAGCCATGCGGGGACAGAGCCCTTCTGGGAGCTCCCTAGTGGCTCAGAAGGAGGCTTCTCCTATTGGCAGGACCAAGAGAACTTGGGCTGGTCTCACGTCTCCAGGGAGACCAGTTTATGCCAGGCTCTAAAGATGTTTGGCACCAGGTGGTGAATTGCCTCTCACATTACAGTTATTTTTCTTTGTGAATCTGTCTCCAGCAAGTGTGTCTGTTGCACTATGGAAATATCTCGTCATAGCGTTCTGTTCATTGCCTCCCATTCTGTCCCACCCTCCCCCCATCCCATCCTGTTCCTTTTCCTGTGGCAAATACATGAGAGGGTGTGCTCAGTGTGGAGCCCTGCTCCAAGTGTGGGGGTGCCACAGAGATGGCCACACGCCAGTCCACGTGATACCAAGCCACCAAGCCCCACCCCCACCCCCAGTAAGGCTCTAGAGTGACAGTTATAGCAGGAGGCAGACCATAGATGGAGGCCTTCTCCTTCCTCTGAGAGTGGATCAAGGAGAAGAGGCTTCTTAAGGCGATGGATGGACTGGGTTTTCAAGGTCTGCGTGGCAAACCTTAAGTGTCTACATTGGTGCTGAGAGAGCCCTTGCTCGTTGCTGGGCCCAGTGCCTGCATTTCGCATCCCTTACCTCATTACTCCCTGGCTAAGAGCCTCCGAGGGAGGTGCTGTTACTGTCACCTCTATTTTTCCAAATGAAGAAGCAGAGGCTCAAGGGAAGCAGCTGGAGGTGGTGGAGCTGAGTTCAAGCCCAGGCAGGCTGAAGCTTTCCTGCCTGTCTAGGGAAACATACCAGATCAGAAGGTGCCACCTTGGCCACAGGGTGGGGCATGGGGTGTCAGTGATCTCGCCTAGAGCTCAGGTCTCCCAGCCTAGGATGTGGTAGCGAGGCAGGAGTGGTGGTCATCTCCGGCACGCTTTCCTGGCTGGCCAGGGAGGCTGGGCAAACCCAGCAGCTTATTGGTGGAGGAGGGTGTCAGCTTGGCCTTGGGACTGCTGGGGCTGCTGGCCAGGAAACTCTGAGCCCGGGCTGGGCTTTCCACATCTGCTCTCTGTGGAGATGGGCGGTGAGAGCTGCATGGCTCCAAGAGAGGATAGGCTGAGCCATTCCCGCTGCTGGCCTCAGGCCCAGGGTGCGGCCGGCCACCACCCACAGGGCTACTCTCATGCCCTCTGTAGAGCCTGGCCGCACCCTGCCTGGCACCTTGGACATGAGTGAGGCTCACAAGGCGGGCCATGCGTGGGCTTTCTGCTGTGTGACGTGAGGCTATTTTCCCTCATTTGCCTTTCTCAAGAGAAAATGAAGGACTTCACTGCAGCTGTTAGGAAAGTATGGCCATTTCTCTAATGTGCCACCAATCGTAAGCCTCATCATCGATTTAATAATCTTCTCTCAGAGGAAAAAAAAAAAAAAAAAGAAAAATGACCACATTAAAACTACACATTGATCATAGGGTTCACCACCAATTACCACCTCAGAAACATTGTAATGTAGAAAGGAAGAAATGAGCATCTTGGAGTCTAGGGGGTGTGATGCTTTTCTAAACATTGTGCAGAAAGGGAACCCCTGTGTGGGGAGCTTGTCCCAGAAAGGAGGCGCTGTCTGACCCTGGTGAGGGTGGGAAAGCCAACGTCTGGGTCCATTTACCTCTGCCTCTACTGTTTTCTGTTTCAAATCATCCAGTCTATGGAGATATTTTGGGTA
Source organism: Myocastor coypus (assembly GCA_004027025.1). Lineage (NCBI taxonomy): Eukaryota > Metazoa > Chordata > Mammalia > Rodentia > Myocastoridae > Myocastor > Myocastor coypus. The sequence goes on from PVJA010005670.1 coordinate 6,679, forward strand.
GCTCAGACACACAGCTAAAGTTGGGTTTGACAAATCATCAGAGTCCACTTCAAGCTGGGGAAGTACTGAACTCAGTGGGTGAGCAGGGGCTGACTGCAGCAAACCCTAGGTACCTGGGTGCACATCTTCTTGATGCTGGGCAGGCGCTAGACCCAGCCATGTGGCATGCAAGCACCTCGCCCTCAAGAGCCCAGGCATGTGGGCCAAATTTCAGCAACCTCAGAAAATACTTGCTTTTTCTTGCTGGGTCCCAGATTCCCCTGATGTGTAGTACAGCTGCAAAACAACAGAAAAAGCAGCTGACAGTTGCTGAATTCTTGGTACAGGCCAAGCACAGGTCTCTGTATATCTTAGAAGTACTTACCCATTTAATTCTCACAGTAGTCCTGCAAGGTAGATACTGTTATCTTCAGTTTTCAGGTAAGCAAACTAAGCACAGCTTAGTTAGGAAATTGCCCCAAACTCACATAACTAGTAAGTGACAAAGACGAGCACTGACTTGAATCTCTCTGGTTCTAGGGCCCAGGATATTATCAGTGGGGGTACTGAGTTGAATTAGTGTAGGAAGAGAAATAGCATGGCCTTTGCAAAAGGAAATGTAATGTGTAGCTCCAAAAACGGATCCAAGGCCAGTCTTTCTGCTTGGAGAGGTGGGAGGGACAGAGACTGCCCTGACAGAGACCTGCAGGCACAGCTCTGATATCCTGGAGTTTCTAAACACAGTGGGACCGGACAATCTCTGCAAGCTATCTGGTGCAGTATCCTGGATGGCCTGGGAAACACATGAATTCTGCTACTGTGGGCTTCCTCCTGACCTGGCACACCTTCTAATAGTCTTGAAACATTGATCCAGCCCTTACTTGTTGGGGACAGGGAGAAGCAGATTTTCTAGTAATAGAACCCACACACCTTTTCCTTTATATTTTTTAGGCCATAACGCAAACATAGCATCTGGCGTTGTGTAAGCTTGTGGTTTCACTGCTACTTTTCTATTACTTTTAACTGGATGGTTTGAGCAACTCATTAGCTAAAGATAGTGGTAGCTTACATCAACACCTCATAAAATGTTTGCGTGATGCAAATTGCACTGTATATTGCTCTACTCTTCCCAGAACTCACCTGACTGGTATTGCCAAATTCAAGACACTGGCAGCTGGCCTTATGCCAGATTGGTAGTGTGGTCTGTAGTTGCATAGTGCCATTTCCATGTATAACTCAAAAAATATTTGATTGTTCTTGTAAGCAGGTATTTGTCTTTTGTGTGTGTGTGTAACTGAGGAGGTGTTTAATTTTTATATGCAAACTCTTTTTTACTCAAGGGCCACATCTTGCACAGAAGTAAGATTGTATTCCTTTTTTCCAATTGTGTCTATTGAGTGATTGCCCATGGGAACTCGAGTTGACTGGTACCATACTGATGGCTTACTCTAGTGACATTTTTGCAGTCTCTGTAGGTGGCACTCTGGGCAGCTGTGAGGACTGCTGTGTATGGGGTCTAGGGAATATACTGTATAATTGTAGGAGTGTGAATGGCATCTCCTAGAGGTGGTAGCCATCACAGTTTCTGAAGGAAGTACAAAAAATAGATTCCAGATTATAGAGCTGTAGTGACACCCATGAGAAACTTTACACGTATTGGTACAAGATAATCATTATGAGGTTATAGTAGATTAGGGTAACCATGTCACTGGTGGATGACCTGTTAGGATGAGAAAACAGGTGCAGAGCCACACACCAAAGAGCGCCATCTGAAGATGGAGGCAGAGAGTAGAGCGAGGCGTCTCTAGGCAAGGAGCATCGGTGATGGCCAGCAGCCACCAGGAGCTCTGGAGAAGCGAGGATGGCTTCTTCTCTAGAGCCTGCAGAGGGAACGCAGCCCTGACAGCACCTTGATCTCAGATGTCTAACTTCTAGAACTCTAACAGAACACATTTCTCTTGTGGTAAACCACCCGCTCTGTGGTCTTTATTATAGCAGCCCTAGGAATGCACTTGCCCACCCAGTACACGTCCTGCCAGGCAGAACAAGGGTGACGTGTGACTTCCTATCAGGACACGCCTTCCTCTGCAGACAGGTGCCACAGTCAGGTGCAACAGCTGGTTAGGGACACACGTCTGCTGCACCGGCAGACCCTTTTCCAAAGAGATGGACTCTTCTCTGAAGCTTTCCAGCATGTGACAGGAAAGGGGCTAAGGCCAGGGAGAAGGCAGCGCAGCACTGTCAGGACATTAATCAAGTTTGCATTTCTTTACAGCGCTGGAAGCTAGCTGAGACTCAGGCCAACACCAGAAATCAACAGACTGCCCATGTTAAATTCACAGATAGAACAAAACAACATCACATAGAGTGCATAGGACCTAAGAGGTCACGTTGAACAAGTGCTCTAGGTATAAAGGAGGAAACCGAGACAGACAAGGGAGTGCCAGTAGTTGCTCATGTATACACAGTAAGGATGCTTGGTGCCAACACCTTGGCTGCGGTTCACCATGACTCACTAACCGGAACTGGGATGGCTCTGGTTGTTCACTAGCAAGTTCTCTCAGGCTCTGAGTTCACCCCGGGGTGGGGGGGATGTGCCCTCTGCCCTTGCGCATGCCCTTTTGCCCTTTTAGCTTCTATTCACTGATTCATCCAGCAGTTAGACGTTCTCTGTGCGTTGGGCCTGCATGTGCTACACAAGCAGCGCTAGTGGCGTAGGAGTGACCGCCGTTGTCTCTGGGGCCACCAGAGTCCTTAGAGAAGCAGATATTTAGGTATGCGACAGAGGGTCCTGCCCCAGACAGGTGCTGAGGAGGAGGGGTGCTGAGGGTGTGGAGAGGCTCGAGTTTGAGATGTGGAAGGGAGGGAGGGCCTCACCTGGACTACAGCTGCTTGTGCCTGGTGCCAGGTGAGAATCTGGGCTAGAGATGTCACAGCGTGGTGCTTCCCAGCTCCAGTCATGGCTGTGGAGTGACCAGATCTTCTCCATACCATGGGGGCTCTGCCCCCAACAGCTAGTGGCGGCTCCCACCCTCTCCCATGTGCCCTCATCATTACCTGGTGCTGGGGCACGATCAACTCTTGATGATTCTGACCATGAGGCTGATGCTCTGAAGCCTTTCTAAGTTTAAAGGGGGAAGCATAATGACAAGGGAAGAGAACAGCTTCTGGTGACAAATTCTCATGACTGTGACCTGTTGCAAGTAACAACTTCCCTGTGCTTCAGTCGCCCTTCTAGAAAACAGCCACACTTCATAGAAGCATCTGGAACCTGCCTTGGCAAGTAATAGGTGCTTAATAAATGTTGGTAGATAAAGGGGGCAATGATAGCAAAAAGTGCTTGTGAGGGGAGCTGCTTAGCAGCTCTGCTGGTTGGAGGATCACACAGGGAGGGAGTTCAGTCCTTGGGCCCACACTAAGAGCATCTTCTCCCTAGCGCCCAGCTTTCCTGTAGGCCCTGAAGACCTCTGGGAGGGCCAGTCCTCTTGACTGTGTTCATAGCTACGGAAGCTAACACTGAACATGTCAGGCATGCAGTTCCATCTGCCAGAAATTGCAGGGAGCATGGATTTATTGGCCGATGACTGGCTTTGCCCCAAGCAAACAGAGCAGCACAGAGTCAGAAACCAGAGCCCAGGAGGGATTTGTGTCAAAGGCAACTCCCAGCCCACTCCAGGATTAGCTGCTGTCCTGTGCTCCAGGCCACTCCTGGAATGCTGCCATCCTGGTGTGACAACAGAAGGGCCAGGGGAAGAACAGCTTGCTCCTGGCCCATGTTCAGAGCATGTTAGGAAAATGCTCCCAGAGCAGCCCTGCAGCCCACTGGCTGCCAGGAGGCCCAGTGCATAGCAGCTGATTCCTGGTGGTGGGCAGGCTGCAGACAGTCAAATCTGCTTCCCACCCTGTGGCAGCCAAGGATCCTAGCAGATGCATCGCTGGGATCCTTGATTTAAAATCTTGGTGACTGCATGTGCGTTTCTTAGCTTCTTTGAGTATTGGTCTATATGTCTGTAGAGTAGAAATAATAGCCGCACACTTTACTGCACTGTTGGTAGGGTTGGACGAGACTGTGTTCCCGAGCGCTTCAATGGGGCCTGCAAGGATCTGCTCAGAGACGACGGATGTGTTTGCTGCCAGCCTGCTCAGCCCAGCCCCGCTGTTCCTTATCTTCTCCACTGTTCCTTGCCAGCTTCTCCAGCCTCTGTCCAGGAGGGCTTGTCGCAGGCTCAGACAGCATCAGGGACAGGCACTGCAGGCCCCTGGCTACTCTGGCTTCTCCCTTGGCACCCTCTGTATTTGGATGTCTTCAGAGAGGTGGCTGTGGGGGGTCAGCTATGAGAACGCCAGTTTTCAAGGTGTGTTCCCTGCTTCTGTGCCAGGTTCCGTGGACAGAGTTCTGTGGCCAGATAAATTTGGGCATCTTTTGGGGAATGACCTAAATACAGTTGTGCCTTGGTATCTCTGGAAGATTGGTTCTGGGACACCTCTCTTCCTGAGGACAGCACTCATCACTAAGACTCGAGTCCTTTGTATAAATAGCATACTAGTTGTATATATAACCTTTGCACACCCTGTTCTATATTTTAAATAATCTCTCCCCTGCTTATGATACCTAACACAATATACATACTATGTACATAGTTGCACTGTATTGTTTAGGTAGAGTGTCTTGGTTTTATGTGGCATCAGGAATCAAACTCAGGACCTTGCACTTGCCAGGCAGGAGCTGTGCCACTGGGCTATATTCCTGGCCTTCCTTTTTCTTTCTTTTTAAATATACTTTTGCTCCATGCTTGGCTGCATCTTGGGTGGGGAGCCGGCCAACAGCCAGGGCCAGCTGTGCACTCACTACATTAAAAGCTCAAAGGCCCTGCAGAGTCAGAAAGCCTGGTTCATTTCTGGAGGATCCTAAGTGAATTTCCCTACAGATGATCCTCGCCTCATATTTCCACGCAACACCCGAGAAAAGCTGCAGCGGAGGCCTGCGCTGGAGGAAGACACTGGAGACATGTTCCAGGAGCTTTGAGGTGGCCCAGCCTCTGCTCACTGCGAGCCTGCCATGGCCCTGCAGCACACTCTCCTCCTTACTGGTACAGTGTGTCCTGCAGATCCCAGTGACTCCTGGTACAGCAGGCAGAGAAGCTGAGGGGGTCACGGTGTGACCGCGAGCCCTGGGAATGTCCTGGCTGGAGACATCGCTGTCTCTCGGCAGGTGCCCATGTGTGACCTTGGTGTGAGCCACCTGAGCCAAGGTGGAGGAAGCCCAGGCATCAGCGCAGGGGCCATGGACCTCCTGGGAAAATGTGTTGCCCATGGGCAGATTGATTCCTTGGCCTGTCGCTGGCAAATCCCTGTGTAGTTCTGGAGTGCCACGCGGGGCCAGCAGAGTGGAGAGCGCGTGGTAATCAACACGTAATTACAGCTCTATCAGGCAGACAGAGCCAGTGGGCGGCTGGGTCTTGTGCAGCGAATTCTCCAGTGCTCCCTGAGGGATGTGACCATGCATTTTTAGGCATTAAATGGATTTCTGGGCCGCACTTGTGGGCTTGCAATCAGGGACTCGGCAGGCCACCTTGACACCCGGCGATGCTCAGCGGCTGATGCAGAAGGGGAAACTGAAGCAGGACTGCTTAGGAGGGTGGACAGGAAGGTGCGGCAGTGTCTCCTGGGGCAGGGAGCTGTGCGGGTCCTGGGGCCCCAGGGAGGCTTGGATTCCTCATGCTTCTTCCCTTTCTCCTGCCTGCTGAGGAGCTGACTCTGAGTCTCTCCCACTTCTTTCCCCCGGGGCTGGTGCTGAGGGCATTTGTTACCCCTAGGCTGTCCTCCTGTCTGCTCTGTGGAGGCAGACCTGCAGCTTTGCATTTCCCATGACAGATGGGGTTTGGGACAGGCTAGCAGGGAGGGATTGCTGCAGATCTGGGTCCCATTGCCCTGGGACAAGCAGCATTTGTGGAGGGAGGGGGTTGCAGTGCTACCTAGTATTGTCTTCGTTTTCAATAGGGAAGGCAAAGCATAAGGAGGTTGGAGCAGGCTGGACATGTGGCCCAGCCCTGGGCACACAGGCAGACCCCCAGTCTGCAGACCCAAAGAGGTGTGATCAAGAAAAGGGAATTGGACTGATCTTTAAGGCAGTTCTCAATTTGAGGATGTCTGCATGACCTGGAAGGCTGGCTGGCTGGCCCCACATCCCAGCACTCCTCATTCAGAGGGGGATGGAGCAGGCCACACACTGTGGCTCTCAGGCTTCCAGGAGATGTGAGTGCTATTGGCCCTGGCCAGCAGCTTGAGAACTGCTCTCGACACCTAACTCAGCCAAGTGAGCAAAGCACAGAGCACAGAGAGCTCTCAGTGTGGACGGGGAGACCCTGCCATGTGTGGAAAGCCATAGCTCCTGTCAGACTGGTTCTGCCTGGAGTGGCCCGGACATGTGGGGCCTCAGGGCTGGGGGCAGGGCAGAGGCTTGCAGGGCCAGCCTGAGGCCAGAAGCAAATTCAGGGAGGGAGAGAAACCTTGGGGCATTGCCCTGTCCTCACGGGCGAGCCAGGCCAGAAGTGCTTACTTGTTCAGGAGGAGGCTGGCCGAGGTAGTGGGCCTGGCCTGCATGTCCCAGGGTTCAGGAAGCTGGGTGGGATTTGAGCGTTGTGTCGCCTGTGTGCTGTTTTCATTCACTCCTCAGCTGGATCTCACCTGTCCCCTCACCAGGCCTTGCTCTGGACACCAAGGGCGCTGGATGGGTCCAGGCCGTGCCGAGAAGATGCAACACGAATGTGTAGCGTGAGTGCTGTTGTCACTGTCTAAATAGAGAGCTATGGGGGTAGAGGGTGGTCACCAGCTTTCTTAGGGTCTTGGGCAGTCTGGTCCTGGCAGGTCAGTGCTGTTGGCGACGCTACCTCTTTGTTTTTTTGTATTGGGAGATTGAGCCTGAAGATTTTTGCACTAAGCTACATCTCTCTCCAGCCCTTTATAAATTTTTAAAACGTTTGAGATAGTCTTTGGCTAAGTGGCCAGGGTAGACTCAATGTGCAATGGTCCTGCCTCTTGTCCGCCACTGCTGGGATTGTGGAGTGCACTGCCATACCTAGTTATCTCCACCTCTTACACAGCACAAACCCACCTCCCAGAAAAGACCTGAGTCCCCAGGGGCACTAGGGCTGCTGTGTCCTTTACCTTTGTTTTGGTGAATATATTTATAAATACATCAATTTTATCTTAAAAGTTCTTACTCTAGCCCACATCCGCAGTCACCCGGCAGCCTCCCAGTTGGGCCCACCAGCTTTCCTGAAGCCTTTAGACTGCTTTGTCCTTACCAGGGAGTGTGCCTTCCTGTCTCCCCAGGCAAGACCACTGTACCCTCAGTTCCCAGGAAGCTGAGAGACAATGTTCTTGGAAGTTTCCGGGCTTTGGAAATATGTATGTACTCTGTGACCTCAGTAATGACCCTCCTCTGCAGGTCTTCTGGAAAGGGCAAGGCGTAGGGCTTAAAGAGGGTGAGGCAGTGGTCTTGTGGCAGAGAATGCTTTATCTATACACACATTGTTCCATAAGGCCAAGAAGCCAGTTTGCCTTACATATAAATAGATAGCAACTGTATTTACTTTATTTTCCTCAGAGGAAAACAGCATATTGAGTTGACCCACTTAAAATGTTTATTCTTCTCTATATAAATAAAATGAGCTGGTTATAGAGTATGAAAATATTTTAGGTGTCTTTCCTTCTACAGAGCTTGGGGTCCTGTACAGAGTATGTCTGTAGTTGGATCATTTGAAGTGTTCTTGCTCCTAGGGGAGGATAGAGCCCCACCTGCCACCTCCTCATTGCGTGCATAGTTCCCTTCCATGGAGTGTATCGGGATAATGATTCGATCTCTATTAGGATGGCTATTTGTCGGGCTCCCCTAGACCTATGGCATTGGAGATGGCAGCACCAGTCCCAGTGGTTGTTTAAATGCAACGCAATCAGATGGAATATTGAGCCCCCCTCTTGCATGAGCTACATTTCCAGTGTTTGGCAGCCACGTATGAACTGCCAAACCCTGGGTTCACCGTGCCAATCCCAGAACCGGGCAGGGTGGTGCACACCTATAATCATAGCACTGGGGAGGCTGAGACAGGAGGATCACTGTGAGTCCAAACTGTGTAGTGAGACTTTGCATCAAAAAACAGAACAATACAGAATCTATTTATGCTATATATAACAGCCAGTTAGAGGAGGAGAGGCAGGTGGAGGAAAGGGACAAGGAAGGACTCAGACCTAACATGGCACATGGGTTGAGCAGGGTCCCCAGCTATAGGGTGAAAAAGGTCAATGAGCCTAGACTGAGATCACTGCCTAGAGGTTGCTTTGTGTCTGTTTCTGAGAGCCAAGCACAGAGCCCTGGAGAAGTGACACCATCACTCATTTGAAAAACAGGAAAGGAGGCAGGGCCAGCAGTAGACATCCATGGCTCATCAACACCCCTGCGCTGCCTATGTCGGACGGAGGTCCCTGGGCTCATGGCTGACCGGTCCTTGCCCTGGGTCCTGCCTGCTCCATGCATGGGTTTGTGAGGACCAGTGGTGCTGTTAATTCCTGCTCCCTAGGCTGCTATTAGAATCCTGCCCTTAAGTGAAAGGAGCTGAAGACTTCCTTTCCAGTGGCCTCAGCCGTGGTGTCTCTAGAGCGACAGTTGTCTAGCCGGCGCCGGATGGTGGGAGGTGGGGCTTCTGGGGAAATCAATTGTCTAGTTGGCTCCTGATGGCGTGAGGCGGGGCTTCTGGGGAAATCAGTTGTCTAGTTGGCTCCTGATGGCGGGAGGCGGGACTTCTGGGGAAATTAGTTGTCTAGTTGGCTCCTGATGGCGGGAGGCGGGGCTTCTTGGGAGCACATCAGGCCCGACAGGCCTGGACTTGGTTTCCCTAACTCTCTCCCACCTGCCCTTGCGACTGTGCTTTGTGGAGGTGAAACCAGAAAGGGACCTCTGTGTGAGCTATACTTCCCACGGAAGCTAAGGTGAGGCCGTGCTTGGGATTCCCACCTCCTCCAAGCTTGGAGTTAGCGCAACATAAAGAAGTACTCTGCCCAGAACCACTGCTAGAAGTAAAGTTACCTGCGCTGTGCACAGCAGCAAGGAGGAGCTGGGGATGATAGGAAGACCTGAGGGCCCAAAAAGCACATTGGAGGTGGGGGAGGACTGAGGACTGTAGCTCAGGCTCGGGCCGAGGACTGAGTTAAGCGCTCCATTAGAGCGGGCAGCCCCTTAAAAAGGCCTAGGCATGGGGCAGAAGGGCTTCCTGTGGAGCCTCTGGCAGTGGTGGCAAGAGGCCCGAGGGCAGACCAAGCCTTGGAGGTCATCTGTGGTATTGGTTAGAATCAGGTTTGGCACCCAATGACAGAAAACCAACGTTGATGATGGTAGTTCAGACAAAATAGAAGTGTTTACTCCAGGACTTAGAGATCCGGAGTTGAGCAGTCAACTGCAGGTCTGTATATCCTGGTATCAGGGGCCTGACCTCTGCTGAGTGTGTTGCTGTCATCCTTAACATGAGTCTTCCACTTTGTAGTCGGTAATTGCTGCTCTAGCCCCAGCGATTACGTGTGCATTCCAGCTAGCAGGAAGCAGGGTGCAGGAGGACCCATCCCATCTCTTTAGGGGTAATTGCAATACCTTTTTTCTTTTTCAGTACTGGAGATTGAACATAGAGGCCTTGCACTGATCTAGACTTCTGGCCTTTTCGTATTTTTTAAACACAGGATCTTTCTAGGTTGCTAAGTTGCTCAGGCTGGGCAACTTAGCCTGAGCCACAAATTCAGGACTTGGATTTGTGGCTCTCCTGTCTCAGCCTCCGACACTGCTAGTGTGCGCTTCTGTGCCTGGTGGTGCCACTGCCTTTGTTTTTGTCCTATTGCTCACAGCATAGCCACAGAGCCACAGCCAGTTTCAAAGGAATCTGGGAAATGTAGTCTTTCTGTTATCTAGCTATGTTCTTGTCTATAATTTGGGTATTGTAGTGAGAAGTCTGTGGTCCTGATGAAAGTATGGTAAGTAAACAAATCTTATCAGCAATTCAGTCTGTGCACACCAGATACCAAACATCACAGCTTAGCCTAGTCTATTTGAAATGAGCTCAGGACGCTAACATTAGCCTGAGGTCAGCCCAAATCATCTAGCGCAAAGCCCATTTCACAATAAAAAGTAGAATATTTCATGTAGTTTACAGAGTACTGTATTTAAATTGAAGAACAGAATATTCTGCGACCCTAACGTGAAGATCAAAATTCAGGACCTGCGGTACAGTTTCTACTGAATGCGTCTTACTTTTGCCCCACTGTAAAGTTCAAATGGTCCTAGGTTGAACTGTTGAAAATTACGGGTCATCTGCATATTAGTCTGAGGGACAGCATGGAAGGGACAGTCACCGTCCACCAGGAAGATGTCTGACATGATCAGCAAAGAGGCTTTGTGTTTGTGTGGAATCCCCTGTGGGCAGCAGAGATCTATTCGTTGAGTTTACAGATACTGCCTGGGAGAGATTTTTAGTATTAAAACTAGAGTTGGTCAGTAGCTACAGTTAGGGCAAGTGGTAAACTGTTTACAGTGTGTTTGCTCTTGGGTGTCTCAGGATTATTACAGTTCTTTCAAGCAATTTTTGTTTTGTTTGTTCTTGAGACAGGGTCTCATCTACACATCAGGCTGACCTTGAGTTCACTTTGTAGCCCGGGTTGGCTTGAACTCACCACAGTCCTCCTGCTTCAACTTCTTGAGTGCTAGGATTACAGATGTGAGCTACCACACCTGGCCATTCAGACCTTGCCTGCATGAGCAGTGCCATCCAAGATGAGGAGACTGATGATTACAGCCAGTGAGCTGGAGACTTCTAGAGGCCTCTTCTTTGGTAAGTGAGGAAGGCTGTGGTCCCAGAGCCCCAGAAGGTCCAGATGTCGTGCAGCATAGGCTGTGGAAGGAGCAGAGTGGCTGGGAGCTGAGGTGTCTGGCTGGTACAAGTTGGAACTCATCCCCAGAGTGCCTTCCCACTGGGTTGGGACAGGTGCTCTCTTGTGTCGTGGGATTATTGAGATGGCCTCTATTCATGTTCCTGCCACCTGCAGTCCCACCAGAGTGTTCTGTACAGTGCACAGACGCAAGGTTAGGGACAGGATGGACTGAAAACACCAGTCTGTGCTCTCTGTGCAGCTGGACCCTTCAGACCTCTTTGGTGGTGCTGATTTCAACCTTGCTGGCTTCGTTTATGTGACCATTAGCTGCTCACAGCGTCACACAGTGACTGCAAGTGAGGACATTAGGTTGAGAGAAGTTGCGGAGTGAGAGATGGAGTTTTGTCCTAGCCTCTCTGTGGCAGGTGGAAGGGCAGTTCTAGAAGCCTTCAAGCCCTTCCCATAAAGGGAGTGGGGGACTCATGGTGTCTTAGTTACTCTCCTTAGATACTCTCATTGCTGAGACAAACACCCAATACTCAAAATGAGGGAAGAAAAGTTTATTTATCTCACAGTTACTGGAGGTTTCAGTCCATATTCGGCTGGCTCCAAGGCAGACTGACACATGGCAGAGGGCAGCCTTCCATGGCAGCAGGCAGAGAGCAAGAGCACTGGGAGAGAGCCAGCAGCTAGGCAAGCAGCTAACTTCTCTTTCTACCTTATACTGAAATGCAAGTCTCCTGCAAGTCTCCAGCAGAGGGGCAGCACCCATTTCCACAATAATCAATTACAAATTCCAGAAGCAGCCCTATGACAGCATGAGACTTTGGAGGGATACTTAGACAGAAACCATAACACATGGTCAGAAGACATGGCTTGGAGTTATGGCTTGGTAGCCTCTTTGCTGAACATTCCAGGCATTCCAAGCAGAGGTACGGCACATGAACACAAGGATGACGTTGCATGGAATATTCCAAGAGTGGGGTAGAGTGTGTAGGGCAGGCCAGAAAGCCGGAAGGACTGTTGAGGACTGACAGCTGTGCCAAGGAATTTGGATGTCAAAGAAGTACAAATTCGAGCCTCTGTTGAACATGTTATCCTAAACAAGTGTATGAGTCAGTTTTCTGTTACTATAACAAACTGCCTGACACAGGTTACTTGTGAGCTACAAAGGTTTATTTGACTCAAATTCTGGAGATTCAAGTGCAAGATTGGGTAGCACCGCTACTCTGGACCCTTTGTGAGGTTTGTGGATGGCAGTGGCAGGAGTATGGAGTGGAGCAGTCACATCCTGGAAAGGTTGGGCAGCATCACACAATGGAGATGCTGCTACTGGACCTCCACAAAGCTTTGCCTCCTACAGGTCCACAGTAGCTCCCACCCTGGCCACCAAGCCTTTAGCATATGGGCTTCTGAAGGTCCCCTGTCCACACCATAGCAGAAAGACAGTACCAGAAGAACCAGGTGAGCCTCTTCCTGGTGGCATTAAGGAGAGTGTGGATTCAGGAAGACTGCCCGGACCCTAAGCATAAAGGTCACGGAGCACTCACAGGACTGACCTAAAAGGGAGGCTCTTGTGCTGCACAGAGCCGTTTATCCTGGCCCACTGTGCCATTCCATGTAGCTGTGAGAGGAAGCATTCTCTACACCTTGAGTGACAGGGCTGCCTTCTTTGGTTGAGAAATGGGGAACATGGCTGGCAACTTGAGAAGCTGAGATGTGGACACTGTCACAGACTGAGAAAGAGCCCAGAGCCTTCAGGCTGCACAGTCCCACCTGAGAAAGCCGCCTGAGTGCCCTGTCCCTGGGTCCTTGTGGTCTGCAGCGGGCATGGAGTGCTTTCTATTTCTTGCAGCACTTAATGTCTAGAGGCCTTACCTGAGCCCGAAGTTGCACAGAGTAGTCCAGGAACACCCCACTTCCATGCTGCCTTTCCCTCATCTCCAGCCTGGGAGAGACATCACCCCAGAATGAGGAGTGAAAGGACCTGGCCCCGCCTACTGCAGGCAGGGACCTGCCCATGATGACCTTGTTCCAACAGCAGTGCCATTTGCTTGCACCTACTGGATGTAAGCACAGGGCCAACTACTTTCTGTACACTCCTCATTTAATACTCATAGCAGCCCTTCAGTATAGGTATCATGATTCTTGCCTTTCATATTAATCAGTTTTAAGTACAGGCCAGACTGCTTTTGTGTTTGAAAATGTCCAGACAGGCCTTCTGCGTTCCAGAGAAGCACTGGGGGAAAAAAAAGACACTCATCCAGCTATCCAGTTGTGTTTCCGTTCATCCATGCATGATTGTCCACCCATCAATCCACCTGTCTGTCCACCCATCTACCCTCCTATTATCCACCCACCCATCTGTCCATCCATCCATCCATCCATCCATCTCTCCCTCCACCCATCTGTCCACTCATCTACCCATCCATCTGTCCACCTATCTGTCCATCTACCCACCCATCTATCCATCCATCGATCCATCCATCCATCCACCCACCCATCTATCCATCCATCGATCCATCCATCCACCCACCCATCTGTCCATCCATCCATCCATCCATCCATCCATCCATCCATCTCTCCCTCCACCCATCTGTCCATCCACCTGTCCATTCATCTACCCATCCATCTGTCCACCTATCCAACCATCCACCCACCCATATATCCATCCATCGATCCATCCATCCATCCACCCACCCATGTATCCATCCATCTGTCCATCCATCCACCCATCCATCCACCCACCCATCTATCCATCCACTCATCCATCCATCCATCCATCCATCCACCCACCCACTCATCTATCCATCCATCCATCCATCCATCCATCCATCCATCCACCCACCCATCTATCCATCCATCTGTCCATCCATCCATCCATCCATCCATACACCCACTCATCTGTCCATCCATCTATCCATCCATCTACCCATCCATGTATTTGCCCATCTACCCACCCATCTATCCATCCAGTATCCATCTATCTAGCCATCCATGTATCTACCTATCTGTCCACCCATCTACCAATCCATCTATCTGCCAATCTATTCATCTCCAGCCTGGGAGAGACATCACCCCAGAATGAGGAGTGAAAGGACCTGGCCCCACCTACTGCAGGCAGGGACCTGCCCATGATGACCTTGTTCCAACAGCAGTGCCATTTGCTGTGCACCTACTGCCAGCCAGCCAGCCAGCCAAACACTCATATTCTTCTACCCGTCTCACCTCACATTTCTCTGAGTGGCTGTTCTGTGCCAGTCCCTTCAAAGACTTTATAAGTTGGCTGGATAAGGGGCCCAGATGGCATCATTAACATTTAGGATATCTATTGCAGTAGAGACCATGACTTGTTTGGCAAACGTGTGTTTTTATGGTTAGAGGTCAGATTTTTTGGAAAAATTGGGCAGTAGATAATGTCAGGTAGGTTGACTGGCCCTAGGTTGCACAAGGCTTGAAAGCCAAATGAAGATTTGGGTGTTATGCTTCCCTTGGACAACACTTCAGTGGCCCACTTTGGCTTGGGTCAGCCAGTGGTGGAGGAGGGGTGGTAGGTTTGAGAGGATGGGTGCTAGGAGATGCTGACCAGAAGCACAGCCCAGAGACGATGTGACAGGGCCTAGGAGGTGGGCTGGGCATGGCTGGGGATGGAGGGCATGAATAGCCTGGGACATAGGGCCTGACAGCTAAATGAGTGGCGGGGCCTGGGGGCCTTGGGCCTCGGCAGGGTCTTGAGGTTGTAGAGGTGGAGGCGGGTGGGCTGGCACCTGCCGCACGCTCCGTTTTCCCACCTGCAGACAGTTCACAGACAGCTAAGCACCAGGCTCCCATGGAGCATCCGGATGTCAAAGTGAGAGCTGCAGGATAGGAAGAATGCCCACAGTGGCAGCCTGGCTAGAGGCTGAGGAAAAGGGGATTCGCTTCATTGTTTGCCAGCACTGCACAGTGAGAGGCTTCCCTGGGAGCCCTGGCCCCTGGGAGGTTAGCCCTGTGCTTCCCTGGGATTCTGTGACATGCTGCCCCCTGCTCTTTCCTGAGGGCAAGTTGGCACAGGTGCACAGGTGCTTGTCATTTTGACACCCACAAAATGGGTGTTTAAAATGGGTTTCCTCTGGTATCTAGGCCTTCCCTGGAGTCCTGTGTCTCTACGGGCAGCCCAGAGCTCTGGGTAATCCAGTTGCCATCCAGGGCACCTGGCCTCTAGCCTATCCCCTTCTCCTGAGGCTCAGCCACCCCGCATCCCCCAAGGGAGGGGCTGATCTTTGCACTTGTACCCCAGCGGCTGACACCTCCGCTGAGACCTGGCATGGCGGTGCACACCTGCAGTCCCAATCCTGGGAGGATCACTATGAATCTGAGCTGCGTAGTGAGACCCTGCACCAAATACATAAAAAATACCCCACCTCTACTGACTAGAAAATGCTTCCTAGCAGAGGCTGCTTGATCCTGTGGGCACTGTGGGCCGCAGCAGCAACCACCTCGGGACAGGGAACTTGTTCTGAGGAGGATGTCCCTGGTAGGCTGGGGCCCTGAGGAGTGCAACGGGGTGTGCTGTGTGTTGGTATAGTCTCAGTGTGGCCTACACACACAGTGCATGTGTGGTGACAAACGTGACTGTGCACACACACATGAGTTGTGGGTTCCATGTCTGTGGACCATGTCTACACCCGCAGAGGCCACGGGGAAGGAGCACTTCCTCCTCAAGTTGTGCCCTGCTAGCAGGACATTTGTACCTTTGTCCTCCCCTGAGGACAAAAGTTGGTTTTTATTGTGGTTTTTCCATCCAATTGCTCTTTACGTGCATGAGAGAATCTTCAAAAACAGCATTGAAAGATGCTAGAAAAAGCGGAAGCTGAGTGGGAGAGGGGCTGGGCTTTGAACGTTGGCTCTGAGACCTGCATGAGTTCTCTGAGCACCATTTATGGTCTGTAAAATGGGATGACAGTGACACTTCCCGCCTCATGTGTTAGGAAGCTACAGAGGGCACAGCCACAGGATTGCATGATGCTATCTAAGTGACATCACGATTACTTGGGTAAGGTTCGGGAAGGCAGAGCAGCATATTAAGTGAGAGCTTTGGCTCTCGAGTTGGCTGGCACAGGGCTCCGGAGCCAGGTTTGCTCTTTGTGCGCTGTGCCATCTGATGCAAGTCGCTGAGCTCCCTGAACCTCTGTTTCTCCATCTGTAACAGCAGCACAGGAGCACATTCCTTCCACAGTCACAGAGCAGGGTTTCTGCCTGTGAGGAAGGGAAGGTGCTGCAGGAAAACAGTGCTTCCTCTGTGGAGCGCATCCCAGAGCTAACGCGCCACGCGAATCTCATGGCGTGCACACCTGTGTGAGAAATGGGAGGCTGGGCTGGTCATTGACCGACGGCAGGAGACACACCTGTGTGGCTTCATGCTGCACCTCAGTACCTAGCGCAGCGTTGGGGACATTCCAAGTGCTGCTGCTGACGGGGTAAATGATTATGTGACTTAACGCTTCTAAACTACTTTCCTTGGCACAGAGCGAGACCAGACATCACAGGGCTTGGTTGCTAATAATGGAGAAGTTCTACCTCTGCTGTCACCCCGCGGGGCCCAGGGCAGCGGCCTCCCATGTATGACCCGCATGCGCTCAAGGTTGGGCTTCATTTCCATCACAAGATGCCTGGTGCCCTGAGGCCAGGAATTGAGAGCCAGCCCAGTTCAGGGCCCAGCTCAGAGCCCTGATGAGAGGGGACCCGGTGCCTCTGTCCACGAAGTCCTGCTGTCCTGGTGGGGCCCATCTGTCATCTGCTTCTTGCCTTTGGAGGGAGTTGTCACTGCCAGGCACCTTCTGGGCCAGCAAGAAAGCCTTGCTCGCCACTGCAGCATCTTTGCAGGGATCGGTCGCTACTAAGTCTGTAGCCCATCATGGCAGAGGGCTGGGCTGGCTTTTTACCATTCATAGCTCCTTGGCTTAGCTTTGGTAAGAGAATGGACATTCAGAAAAGTCCTTTTTACTTAGGGAGGAGCAAGTGTTACTAGGAGCCATTGGAGCCCAGAATGCCACCCATGGCTCTTCATTGGGCTGAGTCGCCTGGTGGATTGATGGGATATAGGAGTCTGTGATCTCATATGACCCCTAGCTTTGCAGATGGAAAAGCCTGGGATCAAGGGACAGGTGGGCTGTGTCATAGGACATTGGGTGGCTTGAAGAGGAGCAGAGGCTGCTGAATGTTGGGTAGTGAAGCCACCACCCCCTACCTCTGCCCCTGTACCACATCCTGTCTCCACCCTGTCCCTTTCCTCTCCTCTTCTTCCTTCCTCTGTGTCCATCCTGCCCAGCACCTAGCCCTTCCCCAGAGTTGAAAGTCTTCAGCAGCACTTGATGGAAGGGTATCACCCCAAGCAGGGGCCCAAGCTCCTGGTGAGCAGCAAGGACAGCAGGGACAGGAAGCAGACAGGGACATCTTGGGCCTAGAACAAAGGGCCTGCCCAGCTCCTGAGCCTGAGCAGCCCAGAGTCCTATGGGGCCCCATTGTCCTCACTGTATCCTTGACACTTCACTGGTCAGGCCAGATGGGAGCAGAGCTGGGTCATGAGTTGATGGTCAGAAGATTTTTGGGGTAGATGAAATTGAATTTGATGGACAAACTCTGTCTACCTTCAGGTACTCCTTCAGAAGGGTCTCTGCCTTGCAATGCAGTCATGGAAGACAGGCCTGCCTGGACTTGAAAATTTCCTGAGGCAGAGGCTGTAGAAACATCCACAGGATAATGACCATTTGGGTGTGTCCATTGTGTAGGTGGGATCAAAACATACGGTGCATCTACCTACATTGGCATTCTCCCCCCTCAAAATGCTCTGCCTCCCTTGGAACACAACTGTTCCCACACTTGTCACTTACTGAAGCAGATCTAGAACTTCTTCTCTGTGGGTCTCTTTATAAAGTGTGATAAGAGATAGAACAATTGCTGCTGCCACGTGCCATCCAATGGAAAGTTAGGGTGGTAGAAACATCATTGTGTGTCCTCCTCCACCCTTTCCACAGGATGTGGCATTGTGTGACATCTTGACTCTTTCCCAAAGTCAAATGACAATGAGACGTAAATGGTTTGCATGAAGGCAGCCATGGCGGTGCAGTTGAAGACCCTCATGAAGGGGGACCTCCAGAGCTGCTTCATGAAGTGGTAGGAATGATGGGATGAAGATGGTTAGCATCGAGGGAGCACTTAGAGGGGGGTTATTTAAATCTTTATTTAGAAGGAGGGCCATACGTCTCTACTATAGTAACTTTTCTAACTTAAGCGTTCATTGTAGTTTTAAACCACACCTCATGTGTTCCCTGGGTAGCACTGGCAAACCATTTCCTTAAAGATGGTCGCTCACACTGACTGGGCACTAGATCTACTCCATGGCTACCTTAGTGCCTAGGCTGGCCTTGCAAGGAAGGGCAGGTGCCCTGCTCTCCCTCCAGATGTCAGCAGAAAATGGATGTTCAATGGGCTGAAGGAAGTTGGCCAAGGTCTTGCAACTGGAACGCAGTGGAGGAAAGGTTTGCTTCCAGTCTGCTTAATTCTAGCCATGATCCTCTTAACCTACTTATTCTACCTTCTCATCTCTTTCTTGAGTTTGGCTTGACTGTTTGCTACAACTAGGATGTGGCAGTAAGTTTTTTGTTGTTGTTGTTAGTATATAGAAAATGAGAAGCATGTCATTCATTCATTCATTCATTCATTCATAAAAAAAGCATGTGTGCACCAGTACTGTGCTCTTTGCTGGGATGAACAGGAAAAGCTCATAGAGCAGCGGGGGAGACATAGGTAGAGAAATGTGCAGACAAGACAGAAGGAGGAGAGCCTTGGAGAAATCCAGGTTGCTATGGTAGCGCAGAGGCATCCATGGTTGGTTGCTCTTTCTGTGGTGGGGGAGAGGCTAAGAAAGAAGGTTGTATGAGGAGAGGAGCTTTGAGTATGTGAAGAATTGTTCTTGAGGTCTGGGATAGGAGTGGGTGCCCACCTGGGAAGGCCCTTATATTTTAAATTAATGAATTAAGACTGGATCCTGAAAGTCTTGGAGAGCCGTGGAAGAATTTTAAGTAGCGAGAGATATGAGGAGCTTTGTAGTTTAATCTTTTATTTATGTATTTGGTACAGGGTTTCCCTATGCAGCTTAGACTCCTAGTGATCCTCCTGTCTCAGGCTCCCCAGTGCTGGGATTACAGGGGTGCACCACTGTGCCTGGTTTCAGTGTCCAGTTCAGCACACCTGGGGTTCCAGGTCCAGTGTGGCATGTGGTACCAGGCATCAAACCTGATTCTTAGCACTTGCTAGGCAGGCGCTTAGACTGCTGAGCTATATCCCCAGCCCCTAGCTTTGTGGATTAGAAAGATCAGTCTGGGTGCAGGTGGAAGTGGAGGAGTCAGGGTGTGGGTGAAGGCTGGGGCTCAGCCAGGAGATGCTGGAAGAGGGTTGCTGAGAAGCACTGTAGGTGGAACCAGCACGATGATGGTGGCAGTCGAGGTGAAGCCTGAGGAAGCTTTGGTGGCCGGTCAGGCATGGAGTGGGAGGGAGGTGCCAGATGGGGGACGATTCTGGGCCTGAAGCATGTGGAAACGCAAGTCATTGTTCAGATAGGGTCAGGCTGCCCTTGTGGGGTGAGAGAGGTCAAGAGGGCTTGTGGGTGCAGCTCACGACAATGAAAAATATCGCAGTCCGTGTCATCCCTATTAATCTCAGCCAGTGCAGAACACTGCCGAGTTACAGCTGGAGGTGGGACACACAGAATGCGTATTATGGTCCCAGTCTGTCAGGAGTGGGGGCGCATCTCCTCTCATGATCTTGTGTCTGTTCTCAGAGCAACATTGTGTAGGTCTTTTAGAGCATCCAGATGGGCTGTGAGGACCTCCTCACCCAGCAGCCTTCTCTGAGAGCTCAGTGTCTGCGTAGACCGCACTGCCGCCTGGGCCTTCCTGCCAGCTCTGTCCTTCTGACTGGTTTCCTCCACGACCCGCTTCCTAACGCTTGTATCTGTTAGTCAGATGTGCTGCCAGCATCAAAGAAGGGCACGTAGGGGGGATGGCATCACGTTCGGTGCTTGTCAGGGGAGCTTTCGTGAAGTGTATGCAAGGCCAGAAAGTCATGAGACCTCATTCTGGACTCACAGGGGAGGCCCAGGGTCCACTGCAAATGGCAAGATGAGAGCCCAGTTTTCAGGGCCAAAGGGCACCCTAATTATGGAGCTCCTCGGTCCACACGCAGCCTAGACCACTGCTTGATGGCACGATTTCCAAAGTCCTGGGCCAACTTGAGGGAAGTGGTGGGGGAGCAGTAGGAGGCACACCAGCAGGCCCTCACTTCCACTCTGCAGGGACTTCAGAACCCTCCTGTGCAGGTACGGATGCGGGTGGGGACAAAGCAGAGCAAACCGCCAGGGGCCTTGGCGTGCTATTGTCCTAGCACCAGGGATGTAAGAGTGGCAAGTTTCCATAGCAACAAGGAAGCGAAACAATTATCCCTTACCTTCCGGGGCCTTTTGCCAAGGTTACAGGGATGCAGGATAAGCTCTTGAGAAGGAGCCTTGAGTATCACCCTTTGCTAAGGAGAGAGAACTGACTATTTTTGTCTTGAAAATATTGACATGGAAATGAGAAAGAGTTTTTCGAGCTAAAATCATGTTTTGTGTTATCTCATCCCACTCCTCCAGTTTTCAGAGAAGGAGGTGGAGACCCAGAGAGGTTAAGGCCCTCATCTAAGGCAGTGCAGCTGGCCCGGAGCGTGGCAGCAGTGCGCGCCAGGCTGACATCCTGTTCCCCTGCCCAGCAGCCTTGGCACGTCTCTCCCTCCCTTCCACAGCGGGCCTTGGGAGCACAGGTACCTTTGACTTCCGCCTGGTGCTGTGTCTCTAGGCCATGCCTCGCATTTGCACCGAGCAACCTCTGGTTTGCCTTTTACTTCCTTTATCACCTGGGAGCTTCTCCGTTCTCTTCATTCTGGATACATCTGCTTTTGGCAGCCCCTTCCTAGGCTTCAGGGCTGAGATTTGCTTGGGCTTTACTTCCTGAAGCCCAACCATGGCTTATCTTCCAGGCTTTGGGCAGCATATTCCCTGGTCAGTGAAGAAACATGAGCAGTTGAGCTCGACTCACTAGTTCCAGGGTGGGCAGGCAGGGAGGCTGCCAGGTGCAGGCAATGCTGGAACCAGCCTTGGAAGTGGATTTTCTGGCAGGAGATTATGAGCTGCAGACTGGCCGGCGACCTGTCCACTCTATGTGAGCTCTAGGCTTGCATAGAATGTTCCAGAAGGAAGGGATGTTCTGAGTGTCACTGTTTTGCAGGCTTGGCTGCAGGACAAAGGTGAAAGGAGGAACTGGGAGGAAGAAGTGTGCATTACTAGCAAGGC
Source organism: Myocastor coypus (assembly GCA_004027025.1). Classification (NCBI taxonomy): domain Eukaryota; kingdom Metazoa; phylum Chordata; class Mammalia; order Rodentia; family Myocastoridae; genus Myocastor; species Myocastor coypus. The sequence continues at coordinate 27,935 of PVJA010005670.1, forward strand.
TGCATTTGAGGGCAGAGTGAGGGGTAGAAAGGAGGCTGTCATTGTCACATCGGAGGGTAGAGCCACACACTCTAGGTGGATTTGTCCTCCTCTGGCCCAGAGTAATTCACTTTCATTGCTTGCTGAATAGCTGAATTCATCGCATGGTATAGGTGGAGTGATTACCCCTGCTGATATGGCAGAGAACAAAGCAGGGAAGGCCTTGGTCTGCGCAAACGTACATGCTGGGGCTGCATGCCCAAGGGGGCTCAGAGACCCTGGAGCTTTATGGAGGGTGGGTGGGAGCCCTCGCCAGTGAAGGAGCCCCAGAGAGATCTGATAGCGCTGTCCAGGTGGGATTGTCCCTGTGTAGTTAAGGGTAGGCACAGGGTGGGTAAGGAAGGGTGGTCAGCATGCCCATGATGGGTTGGACACTTCCCAAAGGACGCGTCCTTTCAGCTTTGCAGTGACCCAGTGAGGCTGTCATGGTGGATAGCAGCAGAGGTCAGGCCCTGAGAGGGGCCTCACAGTCACCAGACCGACAGGCTGTTCTTTCTGGCACTACAGTATTTATCTCAGTTGCTGACCGCAGATGGTTCTGTGATGCTCAGGTCTCTCTCACCCTGCAGGCCCAGCCCTGGGGAGCTACTGTCAGCCAGCCTATTGCGTGAGAACCTGCAGGACAGCGAGATGAGCCTGTGGTGCAAGGAACAGCCCTGCCCTGGCTGCTGGTCCCTGCCTTGGGACAGCTTTCCCAGGCCCACCTGTGGCCTTAGGGATGGTGGTGGCAGGACGATGGCTCACACTGACCATGGGCTCAGGGCCAGAGAGGTCCAGGTGTCGGGCATGTCTGCAGCCCGCTTCCGCTGTACCCCTCAAGCCCCACAAGTGAAATTTTGCAGAATTTCACCATCTGCAAAACTGAGTCCGTGATCACCTCAATGCAGGGCACTGAGGAGAGTCCACCCAGGGAAACCCAAGGCTGCACCCAGCACAGTGCCTGGCATGCAGTTGGTACTCAATCATCGACATAACATTAGCACCGTTGCTAATATCTTGGTACCGGGAGTAAGCTTGGTTGTGGAGCTGGGCTGGACTGTAACTCACTTGGGCTCCTTCTTGGGTCGTATTTCCCAAGATGCACAGTGTGCTGATTCTCATAGCAAATAGACCTGTCATGTTGTTTATGGCAGAGAATTCCAAATGTCATGGTCACAGATCACCTGCAGAATGTGTTAGAGACCTGGGTTTTTGCTTTGTGCTTACTTTTGTTTCTGCCTGCCTGCCCCAGAGATTCTGATTTCTGGGTCCAGGGTGAGGTCTTGGATCAGTGTTTTTAATAGAATCCTGAGGTGGTTTCTGCAGAGAGGCCCAGGTGTGGGCTTTCGAGGCACCATTTCTAAGCTCTTTTCTGCAGCCCTGGCCAGTGTGGTGGAAGGCTGCCCGCCATGGCTGGCTATTTCTGTTTTGCCACTAGGGCTGTTGTGGGAGTCGGGCTCCTTTCCCTTGGGCAGCCCTGGAGACACAGCAACAATGCTTTCTTGTCAGCTCCCTGTCTAGACACCTTGCAGGCCTGCAAAGCCTTTTCTTTTTATAAATATCCCTTTTTATAAAACTTGTCTCCTGGTGACCACATTTTCTCTGTTCACCTAAGAAGCATGGTGAAATAAAGGATTTTTCCCCCTTGACTTGGAAATTCATCTGAAAAGTCTTATAGACGAACAGTGTATTTGTCTCTGTATGGACAGTGAATGGATCCCTAGCAAACATGGCATGGGGAAGGGATGACCGCTGTGACTCACAGCTCTGCTCCTTATTAGCTGTGTGACCCTGCCTGAATTATGTTCCCTCTCTGTGTTGCAGTTCTCCTGTGCTGGAACAGTAGTACTCAGCAGTGCGGGTCACCTGGAGTTATGAGAACTAGTGCCGTAAATGTTGATAAAGCACTCACATCGGTGCCTGGCCCATGGAAAGCAGTATATTTTTGTTTTATGTAAAACATAAAAGCAGGTTGTCCTCACTGTAGAGAGGAAAGCTGGAAAGCTGCATGCGGGGGGCCAGGACAGACCCAGGGAGCTCTGGCAGAGCCTCACATATGTGAGGAATGTTAGAGGAAAATGTAGGTAACCCTGCTGACCCCTTTTTTTGACATCTAGCCATTGCAATTTTTGCAAAGCCGAGACAAAGAAGGCTACCACGGGTGACGCTGAATGCCATCCTAGCATATTCTGGTGGCATGCAGGCACCAGGGAGTTCCTGTCTGTTTCTGTTTTCATTTCCAAGAGTTAGTGACAGTCTTGGCTGGTTTCCCTGCCAAAGAGGTAGAGGAGAAGAGCCCGATACCCTGAAGGGAGGAATATTCACTAGCCAGGGAGCAGCACTGAGCAGCTGTGCAGGCATGAGAAGAGATGAAGTCCTGGTCCCTCCCGCTGACCACCTCGGCCAGGCAGAGCCCGCCTCCCCCACCTCCCCAGAGCGGGCAGGAGAGCGCCATGGCCCCAGCACTGGGCCTTGGAGCAGACTGACCCAGCCTTGCATGGTCTCTCTTCGCAGCATGTCTCTGTTACTTTTTCCTCATTGCTAGGACAAAATGCCCAACACCCCAGATGAAGGAAGGAAAGGTTTCTTTAGCTCATAGTTGGTGGAGGTTTCAGTCTGTACTCAGCTGGCTCCAAGGCAGAACAGTGCAGGGCAGAGGGCAGTTGTATGTGGTGGTGGAAAACAGCACAGAGCAGAGGGAGGATCAGCGAGCAGGCCTCTCTTCCTCCCTTCTATTGCCTGCAGATTACCTGCTCCAGGGCAAGTGTCACACTCACACACACCCATGCTCCCAGCATTGGCTCCTGACTTAATCACAAACTCAAGAAGCCACCCTGGTGACTGCGTGAGGCTTTGGGAGGGACAACTTGATGCAAATCATAGCACAGCATGTTCTTGGGAACTGCTCACCCACCAGCCCTCTCCTCCTTTATTAAGTACAGGTAGTCATGGGGCCTGTGTCGCTCGCTGAGCTGTTGGGTTGGACTCAGGAAGGCAAAGCACGCAGTATATCTGGAACCCTACACACAAGCGCTTCTGGTAGAGTTCTTGCCCAGTGGTCTATTCCATGTGCCAAGTTATCCGAGGTCTTTATAATCTGGCTCTTTCCCTGACAGGACCCTTAAAACTGTAGCCAGGAACTGCTGGACGGAGGATATCCATTGGTTAAAAGTATTCAACCTATGAGTAACGTACCGTGCAGGTGTTTAGATGGGAAGTGGGTGGGGCTTGGCTCCCCTGTGGCCCTTCTGTGATTTTATGACTCAGTATCCCAGAGGCAGCTGCAGGAAGTGAGATAGAGGCAGACAAGCACGCCTGGGTCAGCGGATGGCTGTGAGATCCCAGGGAGCAGGACAGCCTGGTGTGCGGTAGTCCTGGGGTACATGCAGAGGGAAGGGGCACCTGGCAGAAGGAGCTACACTTCCACTCAGAGCCAGGACATGGTCAGGGCCTCTGAGAGGGGGAGCAGAAGGTCTGAGACACAATGCCAGCATGTCCCTGAGGACGTCACAGAGATCCAGGCGGGGAGGCGTGGAGCTCAGCTGGGAGTCTCATATGCAGGGAGCCCAGCCCTGGCAAGCGAGTCCAGCCTCAGGCTGGGGGTGGAGCAGAACTTTGCACCCTGAGAAGGAGCTAGCACCCACTTGGAAGTCCAGACTTGGAAAGGAGCCCATGGGAGCTGGGAGTCAGCCCTAACACATTGGCTCCAGCGGACGACAAGTTATAGGGGCTGCCTGCATCATCTGATTGCTTGTCCCAGAGCACACTGTTTCAAAAGATCTTTGGATTAAGCCAACAAAGACAGCTGTATCATTTCCATGTTACGAGTGAATGAACGGGAGCTCATCTAAGCTCGCTGATTTGCTTAGTGCCCTACAGCTCTCGGTGGCAGAGTCGGGGGTCGCCAAGCCTGCTTGGTGATCCACAGTACCAGGGGACCCTGCTCCCCAGCTGGCCCCAGGGCTGTGACTACTCACCAGCAGCTGTTCACACATACCCTTCAGCATGCACTGAGAGCTAGGAGCCACCCAGTTGGCCCTCAGAAGGGATAGAGCTCTTTACCGAGTCTCCTCCATTTACAGATAAGGAAGTGGAGGTTCAGAGAAGTCAGCAGCTTTTCCTGAGGTCACTTAGCAAGACGGTAGTAGATCCAGGGCCAGGCCTCTGCCGCCCGTGCCTGCAGCTCTGAGCTGTTTTCCTCTCAAGCTGTAGACAACTCGGGCAGACTCATCACGTGCCTCTGCTGCCTGCGATCAGCTACATGCTAAAGGCCACGCACGCGTGGACCTAGCAGGACAGGTGGCAGCAGAGACTTGCATCAGTGGCTGCACTTGTGAACACAGCATGGGACGCACAGGCTCTGTTTGTTTGCTGATTAGGAGGAGGGAAATAAATGCTGGTGGAAAAGAAAAGGGAGCAGGCCAAAGGCGGTGTCTTCTAGTCCCACGGAGTGACTTGGCACTCCTGTGTCACATGCGAGAACAGACCTGCACGTATGGCAGGGTGTCTGTGGCTTTGACCGGGCTTCTGCTCCCTCACTGTCTCCATGATCAGGGGGGGCATCCTGAGCACAACACCCAGCAGCACTGGTGCAGGGCTGGCACGGAGGAGGCACTTGGACAGTGTTCAGAGTGATGGCCGACTGGGTATCTGGAAATGATCACTCATGGCAGAAGTGAGCCCAAGTGCCAGGCGAGTGGGTCTTTGAAAGATCTTACTACAGCTGAGGGCTCCAGGTGCCCCCTTCAGAGGGCCTGGTGGGTGCCACTGTGCCACCTGCATCACTGAACATCAGCTACTCTTGGGAGCCCTCTGCTGTTGGAGTTTTTCAGTGCTGATTTGCCATACTCACGGCCTGGAGTGATGGGCCTGGCTGCCTGTCGCATGCCCACCCAGTTCAGGTCTTGGCTTCACCGTCCAGCTGTAGGACCTTGAATGGTCATTTGACCTCTCCACGTCTAGGAAGAACATGACATGGTGAGCAGTGGCTGCTGTATGAGATGCCACGCAGCCCCCGCCCCTAGGAAGAGTTCAGTCTATATTGAGTCTTTGCACAGTCCCTCCTTGGGCAGAGGCCTGAGGAGCCCTAGTGCCTCCCTGGCCACCTCCAGGTGGCTTCAGCAGCTGGAGCTGTGTGCCTATGTCACCTTCATTTAGGAGCACAGAGGAGAGAGGCAATAATGAAGTGAGAGAAGGATTCTGTGAGAAATGGTACCGGGAGAAGTTTGGGGTCTCAGGCATGCGTCAGGACAAACCCACAGCCCGATAACATTTCCATTTTGGGTGCTTCATCCATAGCTTAGTTATTTAAAGTGCAGGAAAAGAGCCAGAGTAAAGAGTTCTGTCTGTACAAGCGAGGTTTATAAATAGCTGTTGGGGAGAACAGCGGCGTAGGAGGCTGCACAGGGATGGAGGTGCCCAAGGTAGCCCTGACTCAGTGTCCTGGGGTCCGGCTCGTGCACCTGGAGAGCTTCTGTGTGGCTGTCGTCTCTTTGGGGACCCTGCCTGCTCTGTACACTTTACCCTTTCGAGAAGCACTGTGGTCTTTGACAGGCTTGGAGGCCATCACATCGTTAGGCTTGGCAGAGGCGGCAGGATTTGGAGCGGGGCAGACCTGCGTTTGGCTCCATCCCTCACCAGCTGTGCGACTGCTGGAGGCTGTGGTTTTCTCCGAACCTTGCAGGAATGCTGTAGAGCCAGGGCCGGGACAGTGTGCTGGTGACTGTGAGGAGGAGGTGTGCCCGGGCTGCGGTCCTTGCATAAGTCTCCAGCTTGAGCCAGCTCACTGTCAGCCTTGGAAACTCAGGGCGAAGGGGCATCGTGTGTCATGGCCACGGTGCATACATGCATGGCTGCAGGGGTGGAGAACCTGTGTGCTGCTCACACATTCGTGTGCATCTGTATATAGAGCTCACATATGTGTGTCTTCCAAAAGGGAACTGGCATGAAGCTGTGTTTCCCCCATGAGTCACATGCGGCAACCTCTGGAAAGGTAAGGATAGAGTTAAAGGAGGAAGCGAGGCCCTGTGAGCTGCCCAGAGACCCACACTTGTTCCACTCATAGCTGTGGGAGAAGGGGAGAAATAGTCCTTCTAGGGTCAGATGGGAACCAGAATCTTGTAAGAGATGCTGCCTGTGGGCAGATAAAACCATCGGGTGGGGGGTGGGTGCACGAAGGCGTGGGCCTGAGGACTGCAGCAGGGGAAGGCACCTATGACTGCCCTCCTGCCTGCTGGTCCTGTGTGGATGGTCTCATTGGCTGCACCTCACCACGGAGGCCGGGTGCTGGGGGCAGTGGCTTAGAGCCTGGCAGAGAAGGGAAGAAAGTAGGCAGCTGGACGTGCGTGCTTTTATGGACCCTCACACATAGGCAAGTGGGCTGACAGGAAGCTGTTCTTTCAGGACACTGAGGAGGGGTCGTGGGCCGCCCTTCCCAGATGTCTGCAAGCCTGGGCAGGGCTCTCAAGACCCCCGGAATACAACAGTTCCAGGTTTTCATAGAACTTGCACATTGCGATGCTTTAGTTGTTTGTGAGAAGCCTCGATTGGCTTCTTGCCACCCTGGTCCGTGCTGAAGGCAGTGTGGCTTTCACATGTTCAGAATAAACCCACTTGTCGCATGCTGCCTTTCTAACCTGGCACCGTGCACCGGGATACCAAGAGGTTCAGTGAAGGGGAGGCCTGCTGTCTCAGAGGAGGCCCCACCCTGGGCGAGTGCGGGGACCACTGTGTTGTCCCCACTGGCTGGCTTGGTCTTGTCTCCCTGAGGCCTACCGAGGCTCTGTTGGACTCTGCCACTCTTAGTTCCTGGATCTGCCCCTCCTGGTGCATCCAATCTCACCAGGGTTTCTGTGAGAATGGGGAGCTAGTGGGTCCAAGCTGAGCACTAGTGAGCAACATACGGACAGGAGGCCCGTGCTCAGAACCCTGCTGACCAGAGTGACCTCAGGTGATGAATACAGAAGAGCCCAACAGGGCATTCTGTCCGGGTCCCAGGCAGCATGGAATGGGGACTTGGGCTGGACTCCAGAGTACCGCCTCCTGGCTTGCCGTGGAAACACGCATGCACGCACATACACACACACACACACACACGCACGCGCGCGCACGCACACACGCACGCACACAGTGCATGCAGATCATGTTTGCTGGGAACAAGCAAATCTGCCAGAGGGAGTTGCTACCCACCCCTGCTGAGCCCAGAGCCTACCTTCTAGGGGACTTGGATTGATTTGGTCACCACCAGGTGAGGACAGAGCCGAATACTCTGCTCTCTTGTTGTGAGCCAGGGCCCCCAGGATCTCAGTGACACCAAGCGTGAAGGCAAGATCGGTCCCCTTCTCCCTGAGGAGCGAGCTCCTGTAGAACCCCAGGCTGACCCAACTCTCTTACTCATGCCGGCTGACTGTGTCTTGTACTGGTCAAAGGGGGACCCTGTAAGCCCGGGCTTTGGCTGCTGACCTCCTGCAGGACATGTACATGCAGGCGTGGAGACTGGGGTGTGCACATCAGAGTCTGCATATATGGTCAAACTCATCCTCCCACACAGGGCTGGCTTTAGGCACTAAGAGGCAGTACTTTGCCAGAGAGGAGGTGTCAGGGTGTGGGGAACACAGGCTCTCTTGTAAGACTTTCATTTGCCTCTAGCCTGCTGTGTGGCCTGGGTCAAAGCCGTGAGCCTCAGTTTTCTCATCTATGAACTGAGAATATTCATGTTCCTCCTTAGGCCTCCTGTGCAGTTTAAGAACATCAGTTACGGAAAGCCCCAGGCAGCGTGACTCAGCAAGCGAGGGGCTCCCTTCCCCTGCGTTCTGCTCTCCTGGCTGAGGGGCACCATTCACTTAGGTCACAGGGAGAGGGTTGTGTGCATACAGCCTGCGCTGGCCTGGCCCTCCGTGGTGACACAGCAACAAGATCCTGGCCTGCTCCTTTCTGACCTGTGTGCTAGGGCTCTGCAGGGACACGGAAGCCTCACTATATGCTGCATGCATGTGCATGACAGGGAATCAGCTTGGGGAGTTACGAAGCCTCGGGAGTCCCAGGAGACCCTGGGGACCCCATTTGTTCTGCTCAGCATTTGAAAACCCAAGAACAGGGGAGTTGATAGTGTGCGCTCCAGTCTAACAGCTGGCAGGCTTGAGACCCAGGAAGAACCAATGTTTCAATTCAAGCATGGAAGCAAAAGATGGGTGTCACAGCCCCAAGAGTCAGGCAGGAGCATTCACTCTGACCGCAGATGGGTGAGCCTTCTTGTGCCTACTCGATCCTCCACTGACTGGAAGAAGGCCGCCCATATCAGGGAGGACTGTGAAGTCTGCTTAGCCTGCTGATTCATGCGTAAATCTCATCCAAAACCATGAGCACAGATACATTCAGAATAATGTTTGACCAACACTCTGGGCATCCGGTGTTCCAGACAAGTTGCCACAACACCTCGTACCTGGTGACCTCATACATCCATAGGTGTCTCAGTGAAGGACAGAGACAGCCATCGTTGTGAGTACCTCCTGCGGATTGTCAGTCACATCTCCAGTCCAGCAAAGGCTGTCTTTGTGGTGGACCTGACAACTACCCAGCTGTGGAGTTAGGCAGGAGCCACAGCCAAGGCCCATACCAGCCCAGCGGGCTTCTCCTGGAGGCAAAGGGAACAGAACTTTGTCCATCGTCTGGTCTGGTATGACTCTCATTAGCTTCCCCTCCCCCAGCTTGGGCTCACCAATGGTTTTTGCCAATGATTTGTATAGATACGTGGGCATTATCTTTGAAAATCCTATACCCTCCTCCTCCACATCCCTTTTACATCCAAGTCTTGTTAATTTCTTCTCCCTCAATATTTTATCTTCGGATCCATCCCTTTTCTCTTTGTCCTCTGCCGAAGTATCGTCCTCTCTTGCTGTATTTCCGCATCTTCCTCTATGCTTTTCTGGTCCTCAGCTTTTCCCAACACAGGCTTTTCACCCACACTTTCGTCAGAGCCAGCTCTCTAAAATAAAGAAATCTGATGTTATTTCCCAATTAATTCCCCTTATCAGCTCCTCACTGCCTAGTAGCGTTTGTAAGATGATTCCTCAGGAGCTAGAATTTGCCTTTATATGTGAAGGGTGTTTGCCTGCTGGGTTGCTGTAGTCTAAAGCCCTCTTGCGGTCTTACACCTGCCCTCTTCCCTCCTCTGGTACATGTCCAGTCTCCAGAGTCACAGGCCCAAGCTCTGCAGCAGAGTATCGGAGTCCCTTACCGGGTGGGTCTTCTGAATTCTACCCAGATACCCTGTGCTCTGATCTCCCTGGTCTGTACTCTTCCAAAACATGCAGTTTTCTTCTGTCTTTCTGTTACTTTCTTCATGCCATTCAGTTCACCTGGCAGCCTTCTTCCTTGGAACCCCTGGGTACTTCCTGCTTACCCCCAAAGCCTCTATTCATGTGTCCCCCACCCCAGCTCTCTAGAGCCTAGGTACAACACTCTCTAACACTCAGCTTTCTCCTCTGTAAAATATATGTAACAGAGAGCCCCCCCGGTGGGGTTACTGTGAAGGTGAATGAGATAGACCATGCAGTGTGCTAGCACGATGCCTGGCATCTCAGAAGTGCCTGGCCAGGCCTGGGCCACCTGTCTGCCTGGTATCTAGAGGTTTTGGCAGTGACAGGGGCCTTGACTGGGACTCTCTTGTCTGTTTCCAGTCAGGGTTCCTAAGTTGGACAGGCTTTTCTTATTCTCAGTTAAAGAAATGGGAAACCATTGGTATCTACTAGGTAGTACACAGGAAGCAGCCCACTGACAACCTGGCTCCATGGAGTTGTGCAAAATTGGGGGGAGGGGTGGGAATGTTAGGCCTAGAAAGCCTTGTCTGAGAAAGCAGCAGAAGGAAATAAAACCTGATGTTGTAAACATGTTTTCTACTTAGATTTTTAAAACTACACGTATAATATGCAACCTTTAAGCCGCCGGTGTGTTTCCTGGGCCATTCATTGCTCGTGGGCTAGCCCCTCGGTTTGGCAAATCTGCAGGGTTCAGGCTGAGCTTTCCAGATCTGCTTGTAGTTTTCTTGAATGAAACCCCTGTGGATGTCGATGCAGGAGGAACCTGTCAGTTGCCGAGTCACATGGCAGTAACAATTACTATTTCTCTTTCGGTACCAGAGTGCTGCCTGAAATGGCACTAGCAGCACCAGACTAGAGTTTCAAAAGACAAACATGTACATCCTGTAGAGGACAAGGGCCCTAACCCTGCCTGGCAGCGAACAAGTGGGTGGCATCAAGTTTCAAGGTGTCTGGAAGAATACAGCCTCCAGGCTCTACTTCCTTTTTCTTTATGCACAGGGAAGGCACAGCGGAAGCAGAAGCAGGTGCAGCATCTGTGGGACGGGTGTGACCTTAGGATGCAGCACAGTGCTGGAGAGCAGGGCTGGACACAGAATATCCTTGGCCAGGAATGCCAAGGCCATCAGCAACTTTGGGTCAAGTCCTGAAAAAATGCCCTCAAAAATGTTCCAGTTTATATCCGGATGTGTCTGCAAGAGTGTCATGCGCTCATACGAGGGGCTTTTGGAAGGGGGTGGGGCCATGCAGTTGCTATAGTTGATTGAGTGCTGGGAATTGGGACCCTATGGGGGGGGGAAGCAGGTCTCCGGGGGTGTGGATTGGAAGGGCGTTCTCTCACTCTGGCTCCTCTTTTCCCTGCATCCTGGCCACCCAGAGCTTCCTACCCTGCTGCTCCTGTGTTTAAGCCTGCCAAACATGAGCTAAATGTCTGAGACGGAAGCCCAGACAAACCTCTGCTCCTTTATGGGGTGCATGTTGTGTGCTTTGCCCCAGCACTGAGAAAGTAACTAAGACAATGACTGGGTAAATAGAATCCCTGTGTGAGCATCACCCTGCGAGAGCGATCTGCATCAGACGAGCTCTCTGTACTCCAGGAGAAAGGCTTTCGGAGGCCCAGGGAGTTTGCTCTCTTTGTGTGCACTGTGTGATGATGGGCTGTCCTGCCCTGCACTGGGATTGCTGTGCTACTGTGAGTAGGTGATGCCTACCCACTGCCCCTGGATTTCAGGCTCCACTGTCTGACTTATCTTGCCCAAGGAGATGGGGGCAGAACTGATACGTGTCACTTCCTAGTAGAAACTTCAGGAACCCGTATGTGCCTGGGATTCAGTTCATGAGTTTGATGAATACCTAGGCATGTTCTGATTTTTAGTGCAGAAAAGACAAAGAGAGGAGGAATCCCCACAAAGACTAGAAATGCACCAGCTGCTAAGTTCGAAAAGGAACCCTAAAGACCCTAGAAGTCCACTCATAAGTCCTTGAATATGTTCACAGAGCTAGACCTAGGCCTCAGTCACACCAACGCACAGGAACAATCCTGCACACTCAGAAGCGATCCGCCTCTGACTAGCTCTGTGGGTTGTGGTAAAGTGGCACTTGGAGAAGCCACGACTGGCTTTCCTCCTGCTGTCACACCTGGATGCCTGTTCTCCCTGACTACCTCTGTCGCTTATGGCTCTGCATCTCCACGGCGCCCTGCCTCGAGTATCATTGTTCTGTGTCCTCCCAACATCTGTGCTTCAGTGAGCACCTAGTAGACCGAGTGCTGTGGTCCACACATCTCTGGAGCCTTCCCCCAGCCCTGCACCCATGCCAGGCTGATGGCAGCCTCTTCCACACCTTCTAATTGCTAACCTCCAGGGATGCTCCAGGGGCCTCTCACCTACAATACATTCGACACCAACTTGGTAGCGTTCCCAAAGCCCATTCCCTTTCTGCAGCTTCCATGGTGTCCAGCAGTGGCTGGGACATCCACTTAATGACCAAGTTGGTAGCAAATCTCTCTGTGTCATCTCTCATTCTTCCCTGCCTCATCTCTTACGTGACCACCTCTGGCTGGTGTGTGAACAGTTCCACCCCAGTTATCGCTGCTTCAGTTCAGGACCTCATTATCCAGCAGCGGCTTTAATCTAAGCCTCTATATTCCTCATGCCCTCTGCCTCCCATTCATTCTTGGTTCTACCACTTACTCAGGGATTATTTTGAATCACATTGCTGCTGGAGACTTGCAGTCATTCCTTTTGCTTTGAGAATCAGGTTGACCTATTGGCTGGCATCCTGGGCCTTCTGTAATCTCTTCAACAAAGTTTTCCCTGCCACTCCTCCCTACTCTGTAGGCTCCAGTAACACAGGATAGATTTGCAAATTTTCATAAATATATATGTATATATGTATATGAATGTACTCATACATATGTACTCATACATATGAATAAATACACATGAGAATATTCATATATAAATAATACATGCATAGGCATGCAGACATTAATATATTTACATATATATCATATGTGGGCCTGACTTTGCAAAGGTGTGCAGGTGTCCCTGTGTCTTCCTGAATTTGCATATTGCTTCATCTAGAGCCTTTGCTGATGACATTGGACTTAGCCTACATGGTCTGCCTCAAGTTCCCTATTCTGAGGGAGCCTCCTGGTTAACCCCAAGCAGAACCTCTGTCTCCTTTCCTTGTGTTCCCCAGGGTTTGGGTTTATGCTTCTCTGGAACATTTACACTGTCTATGCCAGCTGTGACTTGAGAGCATGAGTGCTAAGTGTCATGAAAGCAGAGAGGGGGTCCTATTTCCTGATATCTTTTCCTTGTTTAATACCCAGTGATGTGGGGTGGCCCCTCATGCACAGGCCTCAGCCTATCTTGTAACAAGTACCTCCCCCAAGTCAGGGACGTAGAATAAGGAACATGTCCTTCTCCTTCGTATTCATGCGTGAGTCAGCTGTGCTTGCGGCAGCTCTCTGAGGCTCTGCTCCACGCATCTTTCTATTTTGAGGGCCAGGCTCAAGGACCAATCTCTATTTGGGACATGCCAGTTTCCTAGAAAGAAAAAATGAACGTGTTCCATGCAGCGGCTCCATAGCTCACATCATGCTTCTGTGGCCAAAGCCGGCCCAGCATCAGCGAAGAAGCCTTCTCCCACAGGGCTGGGCAGCACTGCAGAGTGGTGGCGATGAAGACCCAGGCCTCTGTTCTCACAGAGTGAACATATACTTGGAAATTCTAATTCATTGCATTGCAATGCATTTGTGAAAATCAGTGACTCACGCTGCCAAGCAGGACCCCACAGAGCTCCCTGCCCAGTTTCCTCGTGTGTTGAACATCTGTCATTTTGGACTGTGGCATCTGGACCCACTTGTCTTGTGTGGGGATTTCCCTACCCTTTTGAATTTTGGTAGCAGTAAGATCAGTCACTACTAGAAAAGAGATTTGCTGCCTCCCTTGGGTCAGGGCCTGGGTCTGGGACTTGGGCTACATTAGTCAGATGGCCCTTCTGGGGCTTTGAGTCAAGAACCAGTGCTGCCCCTGGCTGAGGTGCCAAGACCATTGGGTTCTTGGGTAACTGGGGCCTGCAGTGTGGTAGCGATGTCCAGTGTCCATGCCGCTGGCTGTGTTCAGGAGTGTCTTCTACCCAGTAGGAACTGGGCAGTGTGCTTAGCGACCTCACTGGGAACCAGGTTCCCCATTTCCTCTGGCAATTCCCTGAGCTGACCACTGTCCTAGAAGTAATTCCTTGGCCCACATCAGCCGACGCCACTGCTACTGCTTGTTACCAGGCATCTTGTGTCATAGTCCTCCTTCCCCAGAGTCTCAAGATCTTAAGGCATCGGCTTTGAAGTCAGACTTCTTGGCTTTAAAGACCTCCGACCCCCTACCAGCTCGAGCGAAGCCACTTCTACGCGTCTCAGTTTTCTCATTGGTAAAATGTGCACAGCAATTTGATTTGCCTCATGCGGTTCTATCAGCAGGTAATACTGAGGAAAGGGTTCCGGACTCACTACAAACATTGCTATTCAGAAGACGACTGAATGACTTTTGTAAGCTGGCAGCAGGCTTCCTAGCCCAGCTTAGTGCCTGTGGAACCTCCCTCAGGTGGAATTTATCTGGCGCCCATGAATGAAAGAGCCTGTGATAAGAAAGAGCCTATAAATCGCTATTCTCTTGGCAAGCAGCTTACGAAAGAGGTCCTCCGCCTGCGTTGTGGGTGGTCTGTGCCGCTCAGCTCCACTTTTTCCCATTCCTCTCACCTGCCTCATGTGCAGATAAGAGAAGAGGTTAAAGGCTTGACAGCACTCCTGGAATTACAGAGTGTGTTTGGGAGTTGGGGAGGGGCATGCCGTGCAGCCCAGCTCTGAAGGGTCTGATCTATGCCATCTGGGTGACCAATGCCTGTTCTAACATTTCAAAGCAAGTGATGCAGCTTAGATACCACTTGCTACTTGGCCATGGCCAAGGGTCCTCTGTAGAGGGTGAATTGTCACCTTGAGACTGCTTGGGACCTTGGGTCCTGTGGATATGGTGGGTGATCTGTATTATTTATATCACCCAGAAGGACTTTTCTTAGGACTTCAGTGTGCTTAAGCTTTTCTACAGCCATCGAGAGATGATTATCATGTGGCATGGACCAGTTGGGAAGTCTCCTGTTTGCTTGTGGAGGTTGGGACAGCCAGGGCAGGACTTCCTGTTTCTGTGAGCGTGTCTCTCTGCATCTTTCCTGTGCTGTGCAGGAGGACTTCAGGTCAGAAATGACTGCACAAAGCCACGGGCATCTCTCATGCCCCATGTCCCTCTCATGGAGGACCCTTTGGCAGTCCTCTCTTGGAGGCAGGGAGGTAGACATAGAGCCCGCGTGGTAAGGGGAGACCTGTGACCTGATGTTTATTTTCTAGGAGGAGGAAATGTCCAGCTGAGGGAGGAAGAGAGGTGCACCTCAGAAGGAGGACTCCGGGGGCAGAAGAGGCTGGGGCTCCCTGTCTCAGGTCTCTGATAGGAGTGGCTATGGGAAATGGCTGTGAGGTCTTCCCCACTTAGGAGGCACCTGAGTCCCTCTCTGTTGGGCTCTTGCCTTTTCTTGTGACTCAGGAACAGGTCTTGATGATGGGCTCTGTGGTTAGCAGGTACTCACTCCACCTCTGTCCCCTGTAGGGAACGGGTATCTACAGGAGCAGGTGTGCCTGCCTGGGTGGCTCTGGTTGTTATGAATAGAACAGTGTCTGTGACTCCCCTGGAGGGGGCGGGGAAGGGGGGCAGGGCTCGGTTGTCCCTGGCTTGGACTGGCCTGAGCTACGAGTTCCTTTCATATAAACTATAATCAGAAATTGCTGTCGTTGTAGTGTAGTAAGTTAAATTTAGGGAGAAGGGTAACTTGGACTCTTTGGTTTCTCTCCACTGGAATGTTCGCTGACATTTTCTGATTGTGAATAAGAGAGGAAGCAGTTCAAGGTGAAATAGAATTTTACAAAAGTGTTTGGCCTGCCTGCATTCTATTCTGTCTGGGATGTAGCCAGAGCACCTCTTGATACATCCTTGTGCTTTCCTGGTAAGGTTCCGAGTTTCTGGGAACTGGAGAGGAAACTAGGGTGATGGGAGGAAAGAGTTCAGGCCTGGATGAACGAGTGCAAGACTGAGGAGTAAGTTTCAGGGTGGCCAGGGAGGAGGCTGGAAAACCTGGCAGGCAGAGCTAGACTTAAGAGTTCTGCATCTGGCCCAGACTTTGCCCCCATGTTTTCCAATGTCTTGCAATTTTTTTTTTTTTTTTTTTTTGAGCATTTGCTAATTTTGACCTCTGTCGGTATCCAGACAATATAAATGACCTATAAATGGCCTCTCCTGGGGTATGGGTGTTAGCTGTGTGGAAGCCCTACAGGAGAGCAAGAGGTGGTGGATCTTGTGGTTGGAGTAAGGAAAGCTAAGATTCAAGAGCTTCTTGCCTGAGGAATTCTCAGCCCTTGGCTGATTGTCATTCCTGAGGAGAGGAGGAGTCAAATTCCGGGCAATTCAACCAGATAGCCTGGAAGCAAGGACTCCCACAATCCTTCTTGATGTATGGGGACTGGCAGCCAGAGCCCTGGATGTGTTGGCACAGCTTGTCAGGTGATTGCCAAAGCCCTTTCTGTTATGGTTTGGATCACAGATGCCCCACAGAAGGCTCACATGTTCAGAGGTGGGGCTCTTGGAAGGGTTGGATCCCAGGGCCCGCTCCTCATTAGTGCGTTAGTCCAGTGATGACTTCACAGCTGACCCTGCTGTGAGGAGGCGGGGCCTGTTGGAGGAGGCGGGGCCTGTTGGAGGAGGCGGGGCCTGTTGGAGGAGGTGGGTCACTGGGGGTGTCTTTGTATCTTTGTAGCCTTTCTTGCTCTTATTATATACTTCCAAAAGAGAGAGAGAGAGAGAGAGAGAGAGAGAGAGAGAGAGAGAGAGAGAGAGAGATAGACTTGTTTCCTCACCTGTTAGCCAGAAAGCCTCAAGGTCAAGGCAGCAGAGGTGAACCTCACTGGCACACTTGCTCCAGCAGCTGTTTGTGTCATTGCAAGCTTTGAAAGCTCCACTATTGCTGGACTATAGAGTGTCAGCGTCGGGGCCATCTTGGCACATGTCGTTGTCCCTTGCAGGGCTGATCTGAGAACTTTTCTTCCCAACTCATGGCAGCTCTGCCAGGCCACCCCATCTTTAAATCTCCCATTGTCATCCTTCGGCAATGCTGTCCTGCTCCCCACTCCCACTTCCTCACCAGAGATGCCCAAGTGCTTGTGCGTGCAGGGGCTGCTGGTGCCTGGGGCTGGCAGTGCCAGGGCGCAGGCTCCTCCCCTGGGCCAGCTCCTGGAGAGCAAACCAGGTCGTGTTCCCTAGGCATGCCACCCGCCTGTTATTGATTCCCTCCCCTGGTCATCTAAGGGAATCAGTACTGAACTCTGAACCTCACCAGGAAAGCACAAGGATAAGGATGGTACCTTGGGTACCATCCCTCTGTGCCTCAGTCTTCTCATCTGTAATCTGGGCAAGATAACCGTACCTCCTGCAGGACATTGTTATGGGGATGAAATGAGGAGGCCTTTGTGAAGCTCTTAGGGCAGTGTCTATGAGACATCAGGGTCCTAAGCACCTTAGAGCGCTGATTTAGGGACCTCTCCAGGGCCTAGGCACAGGCACAAGGGGTGGTGAAACCTTATTCCCTGGGGCCAGCTGCTTTGTGGAACCCAATAATGCATCTTTCTCTCAGTCCCCTCTTTTGGCTCTTGTCTGGTACTGGCCAGAGGACCAGCCTCAGCTATAAAGCCTGCGTCTTTAGCTCTAACAGGCAGTGAGCAGCCCTGGGCAGTGGCTCTGTGGCTGTGGCTCTTGCTGGGTTATTGTGAAGGTGCCCTCCCCAGTCCCCTCAGGCCGGAGCAGAGTAGCTTGCTCTCCTTGCCTTTCTTTAGTCTTGCCCACCTTTGTAAATAGTTTTTTCATTAACCACTTCGGCTCATTTCCTGCTGGGGCCCTGAGGACTGGTCCACACCCTCTGGACTGGTGCCCCCAGGTGGTAACAAAATGGTGAGTAGGATGCGGGCAGGATGGCAGCCTCAGCACCTCTAGGGCACATGGGGGACACATTCTGTGTATCTACATGTGGCTGTGTTTGGGTGGCTGGGGCTTCCCTCTTTGTTCGCTATAGGTGGAAGGTGTTTCCCACATTGCCAGATAGAAACCTTCCTGGGTTTGGTTTGGTTTCACCAAGAAACTAGCCTGATCCTTCAGCTGCTGAAGTACTGTTCTTAGGCTGGACAGGGCATAGAAGGTGCTCTGCAGTGCTGATACAGGCAACACGAGAGGACTGGCTTGGGGATGTTCTGAGCCTGTGCATCTGGGGCCTCTTCTTGTTTTTCTGGGCCTATCTTCAGAGGGCTCCAGGGCTCTCTGTTCTCCCAGTTGGCTAATACCTGTTTTCCACACAATTGTCTGCTGGGTCTGACTGGTTTCTCCACTGAAATCCTTTTCTAGTGATAAGCCACAAATCACAGTTAGCGTTTGTCATGTCCCTAGGTTTTCTAAAAGTTGTTTCTCTGTGTTTTAGGCTCTGTGGGGGAGGCGATGAACTGTTTTTTTCTGGTTGAGTTTGGATTCTAGCTGTATTTGCTCTGGGCTTTAGCTCTAGGACTTTTGACGAGAAAAACAACCCTCACGATGGAGATACCTGAAGACATATCATCTCCAGTAGGCAGGATTCAGAGCTATGGAAAAGCCCTGCAAATCTTAGATCCAATTAATAATTTCATAAGACAGTTCATTAGAATGCACAAGTGCTTAACTAAACAGAACCGTAATAGAAGTTGTCAGAAGTGATCCATGATGGTGGTAGAATTTTCTCATTCACACATCATTTCCTCTACAATTTAGTCAGATAACAAACACTACTTATCCCGTCACCGGCTTTCTCAGCCATGAAATGCAGTTTGGTGTCACGTTGGACTAACTGCAGAGAAGGGCTTTGGATGGTGACAAGGGTCTTACGTCGGGGATCGGCCAGTCTTGGGCAGCCATACCCACAGCCCGCTGGGGTCCTGAGTTCTCTGTAGCTTGGCTCGATGTCTCCTTCTGGAGGGAGAGACAGCCCTTCTCAGGGCCAGCTCTTCCTCTGATCTACCGAGACCAGGGTAGGCACTGGGAGTGGACAGAGCCCGCTTCTCCCCCAGTGCCCTACATTACACTATTTTCATCTCATTCCTGTAGCAGAAGTTGGTGGTAGTGAAATAGTGCAGACTTTCTGAGGAGGGTCATTCTGGGGCATGCCAGGGTTTTCATCTGTTACAATAGTGGGTGGAGCCTTCTTCTGTGGAGGAAGCTAGAAGCGTAGGGGCTGGGCAAGGACAACTAGGGTGAGGATAGGTAGCCCAACAAGGGCAGGCATGGTTTGGGATGGCAAGAACTCCAGCCTCAACTAGGTAGCTGGTCTCTCACAGGGGACCAGGAAGGGAGCGACTGAATATCTTAAATATGATTCTGATGACCAGACCTGTGCAGCTCCTGACCAAAGATGCCTTCCCATCTCCTTTCATCTCCTCCTTCTCTCTCCTCTGCATCATCTTTCTGCCTCAGCTTCACTAGGTGTCACCATCTCTGGCACTGATGTGTTTAATGACTGCTCAGGGTTTGAGTGTCTCTCTCTGTGCCCACTAGAATGTAAACTCTGGAGACTGTCGGTTTTGTCCATTGAGTCTCATATGTAGTTGGCATCTGGAAAGAACAGGAGACTTGGGGCCCAAGAGTCTGCTAAACCTGTCTCTGTCACTTAGAGGTATGATGGATATGTGACCTCAGGTATATCCAGGGCTCTCTGAATTCCATTCACTCGTCCCTAAGGGAGGAAACTTAATTCCTACTTCCTGGAATGGAAGATGCGTAGTAACAGCTAAGAGCAGATCATGTGCCCCGCCCTGCACCAAGCGCTTTGCAAAAACCATGTCACGCCATCCACATGATGTCCTAGGAGAGGCACTGATAATTCTTGGTGACTGGGCCACAGGGAGGTCACAGCTCTTGCCCAAACCCCCACGGCTAGAAAGTGGGGTGCAAGACCTGGATCTGGGCCTCAGGAAGCTTCTCAAGTGCTTGCTGTGTAGTAGGTCCCACCCACGTCGTTGTTCTTGACCTGGTCTAGCTTTCCCTAGAAAGGTGCGACAGTCACCTCTGTCACATGTCATCTTTTCAGCTCCTGACCCTTTTTTCTCTCCCGACACAGCCTTCTTCTCTTGTCTCGGTCAAGCCCGTTAGCTGGCTTCCACCTCTCAAGCCAATTGGACACGAGGTTTCAGCCAGCTTTTTTTTCAGCCTGCTTTGGTTTGGGCTTCCTTCTTCAGCTGCTGCTATATCCTGGCTGTGCTGCCGCAGTCGTCAGCTTGTCAGTGTCCTCCAGTCCACCTGAGAGTGGTCACAGGGGAAGCAGCTGGGACCACAGCTCAGAGCTCAGGCCCAAGGTCCCCACTTCTGCTGGTTTTCTTGCGTCTGCCGCTCATAGGACAAGCACAAGAAAGAGACATGGGAGCAGTGGCTTGTGGCCACCCTCAGATTAGGCCTAAACCCTGGGAAATGTGAAATCTCACGTTTAGAAAGCTAGTTCATCCACGTGATTGTTGTTCTTGGCAATAGTTAGAAGTTCCAGGAGAAGCCACAGGAGAGGTCAGCCACCCACTGCATCCACAGTGGCAGTGCTCAGGAAAGCCAGGTGCTGGGGACATGTTCAGGAGCGGTGCTGTGTGAAGGAAGGGGCTCTGCCACTCCAGTGCGGAGCCTCTGCCCCCGCATTCCATGTAATTTCCCCAAGGATCAGCTGGGGCCAGGCAACCATAGACACGGACTGTGGGGGTCTTGGACCCAGACCTGTATCCAATACAAGCTCCGGCACTTACTACATGACTAGACAAGTGACTTCGTGTCTCTGAGCCTCATCTGTAGCATGGAGGTCATTGGATGGATTTAGGATTAAAGGTCTCTTTAGGGGAAGATGCCTCAGAAAGATCCTTCTCCTGCACAGACCTCTTCTTGTGTGACACAAGGCATCTCACAGGCAGAGGGTCCCCTTCTCTTGGTGGCTCCTGTTAACCCATGATGCATCCAGCATTCCGAGTCTGAGCCTCCTAGCTGACATCTGCCCTGTTGTCCTCCTGCATCCTATTCAGGCTTGGGGTATCTTACCTAAAAAATCCCATCAAAATCCCAAAAGGACTGTAGAACTGCTGGGAAACACATTTTTTATTCTATTTTACCAAATGAACACTTTTAAGTCAAAAATAATATTCCTTAGGAGCAGTCCCAGAAGAAATGTCCTTGGGGATATGAAAGTGTTTTCCTGTGACCTATGTAAACATCTTAGGAAATCAACCGACTTCCCATTCTGTGAAACTTCTTGTCCTTTGTGTTGAGCAAATAAGATTGAATCATTTGAAAAACCAGAGCTCGAAGCTGGCAGAGAAGCCAGAGTCCTCATGCTGAGGTCGGGGCCCAGCTTTGTTATACAAAATGCTGTCACTGGTTTTGGCACCGAAGTCCTCTGTAGTGTGCCC
>PVJA010005670.1:48920-77852 GCA_004027025.1 Myocastor coypus
TTTTTTTTTTTTTTTTTTTTTTTTTAGAATTTTATTTATTTATTTATTTATTTGTTTTTTCAGAACCTTTATTTGTTTATTCATTCATTTTTAAGGCTGGCCCAGCCCGCCCTGAGGGCAGGGCTGGCGCAGCATGTGGTGCTGGGATTGAACCACGGTCCCTGAAGCCGCCCAAGCTTTCCCAAGCAGGCACTTTAGACCACTGAGCCATCCCGCCAGGCTCATGATACTGATTCTTTTCCTTTAAACTGCACACTTGTTCCTCCCAACCCTTGGGATACAGGTGTATGGGTATTGCATTGTAGAAGAGGAAGAAGTGGCTTAAGGACAAGAGACGTTTGTCCTAAGGCCACCCAGGGGTGTAAGCACTAGAGTACGCACTTGGGCTTGGGTCCGCATACGTGTGGCCCCACAGCGCATGCTCCCCTCTGCTCCATCACACAGTGCCTTTGCCTCTGTGGTCCAAAAATAAGGAGTGCCTCTTGTTCTAGGCCGGTGGTGACGAAGCTTTTAGGAATGAGCGCCCAAGCTGCCCCACGAAACCCACTCTGACTTCCAAGGACCATTGCTGCCGTTAAATCCGAATAGGAGGTTTTAGTTTAAGGAAAAAGAACAGCTCATATATTCACATCTTTTGCTTTAAAAGAAAAACACAATACTCTATGCGTGTCATAGGTTTGCCACACTGCTATAGGCCATGACTGGTGGGAAATATTCCTGAGTGTCATCTATATGTACTATCCATTAGTTTGGGGTGTTTTTTTTTTTTTTTTTTTTTTTTTTTTTTTTTTTTTTTTTTTTTTTTTTTTTTTTTTTTTTTTTTTTTTTTTTGTATTTTTTAGGGAAGAGTCCATAGGGGTTCAGGGTCTCACTACTAGATTGGACTCACAGTAATTCTCCAAAGAGCTGGGGTTATAGGTGCACACTTCCATACCCAGTCTTAATCACTGTCTCAGCACACCCTGGGATTGGGGCTGGCTTGGCAAGCCCAGAGATTGAATATCCGTTAGTTTTATATTCATGTATTTGCACGTAAGCATGCAATAGCGTGGTACACACACACACACACACACACACACACACACACACCTGAGTGGCAGGAAGGGTGAGCATTTGCCTCCTGGGACTCAGAGAGGCCTCCTTTTTCTAGCCAGCACCAAAGATGCTGGTGTCCATCTGATCGATGCATTCCAACAGTAAGCCAGAGTGTGCATTGTACCACAGAGCTCAGGTTCGTCGTGAGGCCAGGCCTCAGGTACCTTCCACATGTGCCTCCTGCAGAGTGCCAATGTGGGTGAAGGAGCTGTCACTTAGAATAGGTTAGCTGAGGTCCAAGGGAGGCAGAGCCGTGTGGAGGACAGAGCTAATTTACTGTCACCACTCTGGGCTCAAAGAGAAGCTCCTTAATCCTGTGTGCGTGCATGTGTGCTCCCCTCCCTGTTTAAGAACAAGCACCAGGCCCCCACTCCTCATCTCACCCCATTCCTTGTCTCACTCAAGTTTCTGTGGCTGTCTGTAAATGAGAAAGCACCACGATCGATACCCACACAAAGCAAGGCAGAATGTCCTTTTGGCAGATTCGGGTCAGGCAGGGGCTGTGAGACCAGCTCAAGAGTGTCTGGCCAAGAGACAGGCTGCTCTCCACACCATGGGAGAGACCACAGGCCACTAGGACCCGGGGCTGGACCAACCCTTTCCTGCCGCCCAGGGGATGCGGCCCAAACCTAAACTCCTCAGGCAAGTTTCAAATGGAAAAACTGTCTCTCTTCTGCAGGGGCTTCATGAGGAAGGTTGCTTGGCATCTAAGGTCACTGGGGTCCTGCAAAGATTTTAAAATAAGGATTCCTTTTTTTTTTTTCTTTTCTTTTCTGGGTACCAGGATTGAGCCTAGGACCTTGTGCTTGTCAGTCAGGTGCTTATGCCACTGAACTATAGCCCTAGTCCTAGAATAAGGACTCTTAACCTCAGTTTTAGCATGGGCTTTATGGAATCTGTGAACACATGAAAATTATGGGAATAGCTCTCTATGTATATATGCATAGATCTGTATGTGTAAGAACACACACTCATACGTATATGTGTCTCAGTCGCTACAGCTGACTGTAACAGAGTGCCATAGAGTGGGAAGCTTATACACAATAGAAAGTTATTTCTCACAGCTCTGAAAGCTAGAGATCAAGGTCAGGAGGCGAGCCTAGTCAGGCTCTCTCAACAGCCCCTTCTGCTTATAGACTGCTAGCTTGTCATTGTACCCTCCCAGGACAGAAAAGAGCAAGAGAGCTCTCCAATTTCTTCTGCAAGGGCACTGATCTGATTCCTGGGCACTCCACTCTCCTGGCCTAACTATCTCTCTAGGTCTCCGCTGTCAAATGCCATTGCACTGGGGATTAGATTCCAGCATAGGAATTCGGGAGGCACAGACATTCAGACCTCGGTACGGTGTGCGCATGTGCAGGCATTTGCTCTTGCTGAGCAGGAGTCAGTCTTCTCAGATTTGCCAAGGGATGCATGACCCCAAAGTGAGGAACCTCTTAACAGTGAGGTCTCACTGGAATTGGCAGGGTCTGCCCTGGAGACCATAAGTGGGGGTCTGCTTTGTGGGGATCGGCTAAGCTGCACAGTGGCCTTGGATATGGGGCACAACACACATGGCCTGTAGCTCTGCACAGAGTTGGGGGTTCGATCAGAGGCCAGGACTTGGGGGCAGGAGAGGTTGCCTTCCAGTCCTCCGCGTGTGGAGCTGGATCGATGGGCCTTCTGGTTCCCAGCAGACTCCTTGGCTGGGTATTCAGTCCTTTGCCACCCTTGGGATCTTTAGCGTGTTCATCCCTTGTGGAGAAACTCACATTCAACCCGAGAGGAGAGCGAGCCTATTTCTGGAACTCCCAGAAGGCCCCTCATCTGTAGCCTGACCCTCCCCCGCATCATCTGGTAAACACATGTCCTTGTGAGGGCTCAGGCGGAAGGTACTGTAACTGCGCAGCCCGCTGAGAGGACAGAGGCTGAGTGTGGCTGCCCAGCACTGCCCCCCTGCCCGGCCCGCAGTGTGGTGTACAGAGGCTGCAAAGAGCCCGCCGGGGCAGGAGGCCAGCAGCCTGATGGATGGGCTGTCTGACCCACGGCACGGCTCAGCTGGCACTTGGGCAGGGCCCGGCTCCAGGACTGTCGTTACTATAGGGCCTGTCTTTGAAACGATGTTGCAGTGTGACCAGCCCTGAGATTCATCCTGAGGACACAGAGATGAGAAAAGGCCACAGCCTAGAAGAAGAGACAGATGGCCAAGCGGTCATAAGGTCACGAGATGGTCTGAGAAGTGGCTTGGTAGCTGGGAACTCCTTGGAGGCAGATGCTTTTTTGTTTCTTGCACTGAAAGAGGGTCACATCCTGAAAGTGTCACTACAGGAGTCAGTGTCTTGCATGTAGTTCTCAAAGGGACTTTCTGCATCCCCAGTGCCTGCGATAAGGACCAGTCATTGGCTGTGTCTGTGGAAGGTTTGCAGAAATGACCTAAGTAGGAGATAAAACATGGAAAGACTTTATCAAGGAGGAGACTCAGGATAGAAAGCTTTTAGGTTTTTTTTTTTTCAAGACTGGGGCTCAAACTCGAGACTTTGTACTTGCTAGGCAGGTACTTGTGCCACAGAGCTATCTCCCCAGCTCATAGAAAGCTTTTAGTACCATTCTGCATTTATCATTTCCTTCTTTCCTATCTTGGAGGGCCTCTGGAGAATATACTAGGCAGTAAGTGAAAATACTTTATGTATTTTAGTCTTGGATGGGAGACTGGCTGCCATTAAAAGAGACTTTTCTATTGTGAGGCTTTCCAAAGCTCTTCTTCCAACAGGACCTTGTTTGTTCTATATCGATGCTGTCTCTATTACTTTGCTCTCATGCTCTTTGGGGAGAGGATCTGAGTGTGTCTGTACTTGACTGGTGTTCACTTGACACTTGACTGGTGGGCTGCAGAGGGGTGCGAGGAAAGGTGTGAGCCCTGCTCTTTGGAGGCTTCCTAGAGGATGTGACCCTGGGGCTATGCCAGACCTTCTGCAAGCCTTTTGAGTGGTGCTGGGGGGGGGGCTGTCCCAGGCTGAACCCAAGAAATAGGTTTCCCCAAGTTCTCTCCAGGAACAGGATGTTGTGTTTTGGAGAGAGGACAAAGCAGCCCATTTGCTGACCACAGGGCCGTGAAGGTCTTCGGTACCCAAGTGTAGGTCCGAGAGCCTGCCGACTGCCATGGCTCTCTGGCAGTGGCAAGGCACAGAGGGCCTGGGCTTCTTGTTACTGCTGGCGTTGTGCTGAGGGTGGGCACTGGAGGGTCACTAAGTGTTCAGAAGAATAACGATGGTCAGTACAGTTCCGAGCCTTATCTCAGCCATGCAGTAGCTGCGCACTGAGTGGGAAGCACACAGAAGCCACTGCCGTGAATGGGCCTGAGGCAAGCAGAGAAGTAACACGAATTGGGCCCTTGGGGTTCTCAGTGAGGACCTGAGTAAAAACTGTGGGGCCCCAAGAACTAGCATGCCTTCTTCCTCTCTCTTTCAATTGTAATTCAAAATAAAATAGATAAAACTATAAATATTTATCAAGGATGAGGACCAGCAGCTCTGATTTTTCTCATGACAGTTACTTCAATTAAAAAAAAATACATCATATTCTTTAAAAATGCTTTGATTGCTGAGTTCCACTGAGGTGTGAATATATGCTCCAGTGCCATGTGGGTACCATTGCTCTAGTTTTAGCTGGATGGGGAAATAAGATGTTCCCAGAGCAGTGGGCACCTACTGCTGGCATTGTCACAGACAGAACTCAGACAAGGAGCTGTCATTTTTTTTTTTTTTTCAACAGATGTTTGTGGTGGAAGAGCAAAAGTTTGCCCTTGGTCTTCAGTGGGGAATAAAGTAAAGCCATGCGAGGAAGTCCTAGGAGAAGGAGTGGTGAGGCCAGAATCTGTTGGGCCAAGTGCCAGGATGAGGAGTTCAGACTGTACTGAGTAGTTTCTGAGAAACATTAAAAGCTCCTGAATGTCCTCAGTTATTGCAGACCCATTTTCACCTTCAAGATATTGAAAGCCAGCCTTGCTTTTGCATTTAAGAATATCTACAGGGATGAAGCGATGCTGGAGTAATTGAGTACTGGTAATTGCTTTTGCTGTGCCTTGGTGTAATACATTTTTAAAATGGAGTTCCATCCTGTAAATGCATCTATAGGAAAAAAGTGCCAAAGGCTTCATTATCATTAACCAGTGCCAAATGGGATTTACAGAGATAGTGGAGCGAATGAAGACCAGGATTCTGTCCTCCCATTACTGCTCAAATCTGTGAGGGAGGGATCGCAGTAATTGCAGTGATTAAAAAACAACAACAATTTGGGGAAGCAAATATTCACATGGCCTCTGAGTAGCACCCCATACATTACTTATTAATTATAGCGGACCAAAGTAACTTCGCCACGGAGCGATATGGCAGACACAGCCTTAATCAAGCAATCATACTTAGCAATGTCCGTAATGGGACAAAATGATTTTATGTATCTTTTGATTGAGTATGATGGGAAGGACGCAATATCACTTACATAACCCTCATTAAAAAAATCTCTACCCTGAAGGTAATGGGATTAATCAAACACATTCACGTCATAGGGTCTCTTATATCTACTAGCATAGATTCTAGAAATGCCAGTGCTTTAAAGAACAGCAAAAGAAGGGTGTGTGTGTGTGTGTGTGTGTGTGTATGTGTATGTGTGTGTATGTGTGTGTAGATAGATGGAATATTCTAGAACAAAGAAGACCAAAAAAAGATGTAACGGTCAAATGTAGTGCTTGAGCTAAGACCGGTGGAGTAAGATTTGGAACAGGGAACGCAGAGCTATAAAGGACATTTATTGGGATCATCGAAAAAAATTTAAATATAAAGTATATATTAAACAACAGTTCCAGCGACAATAAATTTCTTTAGTAGAGTAATGATGTTGTAACATACAAGAATACCATGATACCTGATGCACATATGAATGTATTTTAAAATATATTTCAGTGCCTATTAATTTTATAAAACATTAGGTTTCAGTGTTACTTTCTTATATCCACATCATATATTTGATGCTATCATCTTTTCGCACACTCCCCGCTTCCCCCACTTGTTCCCTTCTCCCTCATATATAATAATAGTCTCCCACCTGTTTCCACTTTCATATCATCTCTGTTAGCTTCTGTGTATCAGGGAATCATACATGGCTTGTCTTTCTGAGTCTGATTCATTTTATCTAACATGGTGACCTCCAGTCCTATCTGTTCTTGCCCTTGATGTCATCGTATTCTTCTTATAGTATTTTTCTTTATAGCGGAGTAATACTCTACTGTGCATATAGGCAAGAGCATTTTCTCCCATTAAAGTAAGTTTAGGTGATCAGAGCAGGAACTGGTCCCATGGGGGTGGTCCTTGAAGTGGTCATTTCCTTGATACTTGCTGCTAATAAACTGGGATAGTTCAAGGGTGTGGAAGGCATAGGGACATGAGCCTGAACTTTGGCATCTGCTATGGGAAAGACTTGAACTCTGTATTCTGAGCCCTGCGTGGGTTTATACTTTGAATGTTCTTTGCCTTTAAAAACCAAAATGCTCTGGCCATTCTCAACTATCCTGAGTGGGACCTGAAAGCTAAGAAGGGGATATGGGCATCCTGTCAGCCAAGGGATGGTGGCCCCTGGAAGGCACTTGGCTCCTCCTCCTGTAACTTCTTCACTGGCTCTTGTTTCATGTACAGCATTTCATGGAAGCTCTTCTCTCGGGTCACAGCTTTCTTGTCAGCCAAAGTTCTCACTAGTCTGCGAACCCTGATCTCCCCCTTTGTTGCTGAGGCCTCTCAGACACACCTTTGCTATCCCTTCCCCTGCAGCCATCTATTATCACTGGCCTGGCATATCCATTCCTTTCTCAATCATGCACTACTCCGGGCACATCCTTGCTTCCTCCTCGCCTGTGAAGCTGGTGTCTCCTCCTGAAATTGTGCAGACAAGTAGGCCTGAGGCCAGGAAGGTTGGTTGAAAGGCCATTGATAAAGGGGCGAGATCCTCCCCTTGATTCATGGAGTCAAGTGAATTCTGCTACCCTTGTGGACAGAAAACTGGAAATAATTCTTCCAGGAGAGTGAAACAAGGATTTGGGCCAAGATACATCTAACCCACCTAGGGTATAATACTGGAAAGAGGAACTAAGTGAATAGTTCTCATGCTGAATAGAGACCTCATTAGCCAGTGTCCTCTACCCGGCTCTTAGCGAAGGGATAGACAGAATTTTACACTCTGGCCAGATGACAGTTGTTTTCTTTGCCTTGCAAGAGAGACCCAAAGATTTGAGAACTGTGGCCCATCTGTGTTATTTCACAGTGAAGCCCATAGTTAGCAATTACCATGCAGAGCTTCCAACTAGTATTTTCTCACCTTCTTCTTAAATAAAAGGAGCTGGTCAAGGATCAACAGATGCTCAAAATGAGTGACAGAGTATGGAAGACAACCTGAAGGAAACAGAAAATCCTGGGGGATGACACCTTTTAAAAATAGTTGAAATATCCTCAAAGAGATGATATAGTTATTGTATCTAAATAAGATTTTTATAGAAAAGAAAGAGCCAAAACAAAGCACAGCCTCAGGGAATTAGCAACTGTCAGCAAAAAATGAAGCAGCCTGTGGATTTGTTGGAGGTTAAAGTTAACTTGTCTTTTAGAAAGGAGGGACAAAACAAAACGCAGGTAGAAGGTAGGGGAGAAAAGGCGAGGTAATTAAAGCACCAGTCCTAGAGATCCACATCTTGATGGTAGTTGTTCTGTTAGAGGAAGGATCAGAGGGAACGTTAACACAGAAGTAACTCCAGAAAATTTCCCATAACCCTAAGTCATGTCAGGATTGAAAGGGCTCATTGAGTGTTCCTCATGATGCACGAAGATGATCCCACTTTAGGACAAGGGAAGGTCCTGAGAACCCTCAAGCAGATAAGACAAGAATAAAACAGCATAATCGTTTCAGATGATTCAAAACTGATGGGGGAAGCTAGGAAAGGATAAAGTGGTGCCTTTAGCATTCTAAGGTTTCCAACTGGTTTCCAACTGGGAAAGCTATACTCATCTACACGACGTGTGGGTTTAGAGTGAAGCCATTTTCCAAAATGCACAAGAGGAGACGGTAGGGATAGGAGGTAGAGTGCATTTGTGTGAGAGTTAAACCTTCGTTTTCCACTTGGGGAAGTCAATGGAGAATACTTAAAAGATGAAAAAATAATTAGGAAGAAGTAGTTGTGTAAGAATGTGATATTGGCATATGGCAATCCATCTAAAGAGAAAAATCTGAAAGTGCTCAAAATGTAGCACTTGAGATCCATCTTTTTTTTTCAGCACTGAGGATTGAACTGAGGATCTTGTACTTGCCAGGCAGGTGCTTATGCCCCTGAGCTATATCCCTGGCCTTCAAAATGTGACACTTGAGGAGAGGAAATTACTGGAAGTGAGGAGCTGAGCTGGGACAGGAAGTTCTTATAGAAAGAACATTTTAAAGTTCAGATGTGCACCAGCATTTGAGTCTTTATTCTATGTGTACATAGTCCTTGATAAATACAAGAACTCGAAAGTTTAGGTGGAGGAGAAGAGAGAGAGAGGAGAAGGGGGAGAGTGAGTAGTGAGATGGGGGCTGAGGAAGTGCAGGTGGAAAAGGAGGAAGAAGTGAAAGAAAAGGAGAAACCAAAGGAAAGTGCTTCCAGGCTGGTTGACTCGATTCTAGATTTTCCAGAGCCTTGGCTTCCTCCTTCTTTTTCACCTGCCCTTCTCCTGCTTCATCTGACATGGGGGAAGTGATGTCTTCTTCAGTAGGTTTGCTGACAGCTAAATACTCCTGAGATAAAGTCAGCTTTTTAATGAGTATTTATTTCAGTGACCTCCTTTTCTGATTTCAATGAATAAAGACTGGAAAAGTAGAAACGTTCAACAACCAAAAAATTTGCTCGCTCATAAGTCATTGTCACCAAATATTTAATGTCCCTGTGATGATCCTAACAGGACAAGTGGGTCATTTTCTGTGACCCAGTGTCTCCCCTCTTTTTCTTCTCCAGCTGCTTTGTCTCCAAGAACACCAGAGCTGTCCCTGCCAGCGGACCAGCCTGGCCTTCTTTAGCCTTCGATGACATTGCCTGTTCACTGGAAGCTTTGTTTTTTTGAGATCTGGAAGCATTGTGGCATGGTGTTGAGAGCTTCTCCACATGCTGTGACCTTTCCAAAAGCACAGCTCTTTTTCCAGTCTATTTCTAATTAATTGAAGACAGATGCCCCCACTTTCTATCAGTCAACAGCAGTTGCAGGAATCAATAGTGTTGGTGGATACATAGCCAGCTCTACTCTAGGAAACTGAGACCAGCATTCTCTTCAGTGTTAGCATGCTGGGAGGCTTTTCAGTCTAAATACCTGCTCAGCTAGAACTATTGTTGCTTTTCTTAAGTCTCTTTATAATTGCTTGGGGGATGTAGTCATCTGGATGGGGTGTAGACAGAGGCAAAGCATCCTTGCCAAATTATTCTGTAGCTGAAGCCATCTTACTTTGGGAAAAATAAAAGCCCAGGAATACGAGGCCCATATTAAATATCTTCTGGTAAGTTTTGTGTTTTACAAGATGCATGAGTAGTTCAGTTCCAAAAGTCCATAGCCAATACGTATGGATCTGACAGTATGTGTGCATGCCATTGTGTATTTTGCATATGTCCTTGTTAGAAGAGCTCAGTGCTGGAGTTCAGGGGAGTACAGATCATTAGAAATCAATAGATAGACCCTAGGCAGTATTTCAGCTGTTGGCTTCTACCCCCTTGATTGGTGGAGCCTTTCATCGCAGAGATTCCCAAGGACTGAAGCAGCCAGATGGTTGTGGACATTACAGGTTGCTGCAGGGTGACTGGAGGAGGCCGTGATAATCCGTGCTTTTGTCCTAGAAAAACAAACTGTCCTTTAAATGCTTCCCAACCTGCAGTGATGATGAAGGGAGGCCCACGGAGGTGGGAGATCTGCATTTCAGGAAGTAGGGATAGATGGCTGGCTTCTCTGACTCAGAGATTCTGTGAGGTTGAGGATTAGGGAGTTCACTGTGGAAGGGGTGGGGAGACCTGAACCAGTGAGAAGGAAGTGCAGAGAGTTTCAAGACATGGGCATGAGGAACAAGTCCCAGTGCACTAGGTGCATAGAAGAGGGAGGAGGGGGAGTGCAGCGTTACCTCAGAATGGGGGGCTATGAATTCGGTGATGAGGGAGACTGGAGAAATTTTAGAGAAAACAATTTCAATGGAGTGTTGGGACTGAAGCCAGAAGATATGGCATTTATAAGACAGCAAAAGCCATAATGTGCAACCTGGGGTGACGGCCGCTCCTGTTACCTTATGGCAATTGCCTAGAGCTCTTTGTTGAGCAGGTTGCTTCAGGGTGAATCTGGAAGGAGCGCTTTGTTTGATTCTTTATGTCTGCCGTGGGAACGGCTGTGGTCAGCACTGGCAGGAATAGTGTGTATGCGTCATCTTTAGAGAAGTGGTGTATCCTAAGATCTAGCAATTCACTCCTGTTCCCTTGGTGTGGTGTTCTCTGTTCTTCTCCATCTCCTGTTTCTACTCAGGGATGACATTCAGGGTCTCCTGCCACTGGTTCTGTGATTCATCACAGCAGGTAGATGCAAGCAGCTGCTTTCCTTTTTGTGTCAGCTTTGTGTGGCTGTGACAGAAGCACCTGAAGGGAATAACTTAAAGGGAGGAAAGGGTTATCTTGGCTCGTGGTTTCTGAGGTCTCAGTCCACGGTAACATGCCTTGGTCATTCCTGGGCCTAAGGAGAGGCAGCTCATCACGGTGGGGCCCCTTTGTTGGAGCATTTGCTGGTGCTCAGGAAGCAGAGAGGAGTCTGGAGACACAGTATGGGCCCTTCCCACAGCCACCACTAGGCAGACCTCACCTACCAAAGTCTCTGCTACCT
This sequence comes from Myocastor coypus, assembly GCA_004027025.1. Taxonomy (NCBI): domain Eukaryota; kingdom Metazoa; phylum Chordata; class Mammalia; order Rodentia; family Myocastoridae; genus Myocastor; species Myocastor coypus. The sequence goes on from PVJA010005670.1 coordinate 59,903, forward strand.
TCAAATGGCCCAAGTCATGCACTATCAGTCATGCTGCAAACATTTTTTTATGGGGCCTGGAATCTAAGCTGCTGCTTACCCACCCAGCTGACCAATCTCCTGAGAAAAGAGTGGCCATGCTGTCTTCCTAAATATTTCATGTGGTGGGCGGGAATGTGCCCTTCCTCATGAGAAAGCGGAAGATGGAAGGCTGGTGAGAAATGTGGCTGTGAATTTCTCAGAGGATGTGCTGTGCCTCTCATGACTGGCAACTTATTACAAATGTCACAACTTCTCTACAGCTGGAAGGATGATTTAGCAAGCTCTCTGTCTGCCAAATGAAGATGTTTGCATTTCATATCAGGCATCCTGTTCATGTATTAACAGAAGCCATCAGGGAAGGAGGCCTCGATCAAACACACAAGTGATTAACCTCAAAAACCAGATACATAAACAGAACCACTGTGGATACATTATGCAGCAGGCCATCCTGCTGCAGACTGGGGCCCCTATCCAATTTCTCTGCTCCAGCTTTTCTTGTCAGGGACTTGCTTCCTCTGTTCCCATCCTGGCTCTTGCTACCTGCTTTCCTTTGGGCAGATGCCAGCAGAGTGTGGAAGAGGCCTCCTGTCTGTGTTCCTGAGTTCTTCCCAGAAGGTTACAGGGACCAAGGCCTCTCAGAGTCCACATACACTTTGACTGCCTCCCCAAGCCCAGGAATACCCCAGACAGACAGAGCGGCCTTTCACTCCCACCTTCTGAGCCAACTCAGCCCGTCCACAGAAGGGAAAAGAGGCAGGCTCTGTTGACTTAAGCTGGTTTGCAAGGGGCCCCAGGAGCACATAAATCCTGCAAGCCTTCCCTCCCTTTGAGACGGGTCCTATTTATTCAATCTAAGCCTCACTTTATGAGGTGCTGAGCTGAGCCCAGGAGTGAGTACTTTGTCCTCAGACAGGCGCTATGCTCAGCACTGTGGGTGTGTTCCTGCAGACTTCCTGTTCTGGGCCAGACACCCTGGGCTTTGTCCAAGGCTGCTCCTTGGCTCTTTCCACTGGTGATCTCCTCCTTTGAAGTCCTTAAAATCCTCCTGGATAGCAGCACACAAGGCAGCAAGAAAGGTCAGAGAAGAAGACAATCGTCATAGCAACTAGGAGTCCGGCCCTCGAAAATACAAAGCCAAATCTCATTTGCTGGGCCTCTAGGAATCTGGAAATTAGGATAGCAGAGGCTGATAATAGGGGCCAATGTTTGTTCAGAGACTTCTGATTCTTAGGCGCTTTGCCCTGCATCCTCACATGCGCAGGCAAAGTAGAAACAGGCCCTAGTGAATTTAGGAATGAAAAATAAGTAGCATCACGCAGGCCATCTCTGGAGAAGATGCATTACTATATAATACAGGAAGATTGTGTCTTGGAATAGTTTACTCATGAAAGAGTAACATCTTAGAAAACACTGTGCCATGGAAACTCAGTGAATCATGTCCAAGGTCTTAATAAGGAGTGTGTGAATAATAGGATAATATTAACTTGAACCACTTCATCATATGGATATTTTCACCATTTAAAATGAAGCTAGTCAGATCCGAGGTTTGGTGAGATTTAAACATCTCTTTCCCTCTGTTACTTATTCATTTCCATCGATGTCTTGGTTAAATAGTTACAGGGCTTGAAAAGTAATAACACTGAATTTTTTCTAATATAGACTGTTACAGCGCTGTGCGTGCCAGAGTAAGGAACCAGTGTTTGTTGAATAGTTGAGAGAAGTAATGAGTCCTGACTCCTATCCTCAGACTACAAGGTTGTTGTCAAGTCTGGGAGAAATGGCGCACTTAGGGCCCCATGGAAAAGCTATTTATTTTATCGCTGTGAGTGGAAATGGGAGAGCAATCCACGGAGACGCTTTTGAAGCCCAGAGTCTCTCTGAAGTAGGCCTCCTCAGATTTGCTTCCTATCTGGTGTCCAGGCTGAGACAGGGTTGACCCCAGGCTGCATCCCTGTGAAGGAGCACAGAGGAAAGGAGCTTCCAGCTTGAGGAGAGCCTGGGGCTCTGTATAGTACCTTCTCCCTTCGGGTCAGAGAATGTAAGGACAGGCAGCTCGGGCTGTTTCCCTGATGAAGTGCATGGTCTAGAAAGAGGATTTGGAAGGGGTGGGGGTGGGGAGTAAAGTTTGTTCTCCTGCATGGACCGTTGGAAGGGCATTCCAGCCTTCACACCACTGCTATGTTGGACGGCGTTGTCCCTCGTGAGCGGGGTCGTCCTGTGCTTTGTGGGATGATTTTCAGCGTTTGCCGGCATCCTTGGCTTCTGTTGTCTGCCAGTCACTGTCAGTTGAGGAGCTGCCTTCACTTCCCAACCATGTGGGGACAACCAAGAATACCTCCAGAGGTTGCTACTGGCCCACATAGTGGCCTGCATCAGCCCATCGCAGCCTCCCTAGTCCTAGGGGGCCGTGTTGCGATCCTTCTTTTCTAGGTGAGGAAATGAAGCCTTAGAGAGGTTCAGGTGCGGGACTGAAGCCACCTGAGGAGGGAGTCATGACACAGACATGGGAAACCCGTATCTGTGTGCTGGTGTCCGGGACCTTGCTGGGAGCCCAGCATCATGTGGGTTTTCTGTCCAGATTTCTTGCTTTCCAGAACCTGCACCATGACTCCCCTGTGGGCTTCTTTGTCATTTTCTCTGAGATCCTCTTCGCAGTTGCCGATTAAGTCTTTTTACACAGGTGACTGGGATGAGACTGAATGTGGTGAAGACGCCAGGATTTCGTGGGCCTTAGCCTCTCTTTGGCTTTGGCTCCCTTTCTCGTGAACTCCTCTTTCCGGCTTTCTAGGTCTGAGCCCTTATGCCTTTGATAGTTGGAGCCCTTACATTCTTTGAGGCTAGGAGCTGTTGGGAGCTGCCCTCAGGGGGCTTCCATTTGCAGGCAGCTGACACTGGGATTTTGCTACCGACTGGTGAAGGAGTCCTTCTCTGCATACACACTTCTCATTACCCATGCACACATGCTCTGATCCAAACAGTGTTGTGTAGGTCCTAAAGTGAGGGTCCAACTGGGGGAAGGGCAGCTGTTGCTCTGGGTACAGTGGTCCCAGGTCTGGGAATATTGAGCCCACAGTTGAGCACAGGAGGGAAATAATATGTTATGATCAGAGGAGAAAGGGCAGTAAGGAGAGGTTGGGACTGATAAGGAAAAGTTTATTTCTAATTAACTTGGCAGCAGAGGTATGGATGGTGATGTAAGTGAGCACTTGGTGAGTCCTTGGTGATTCATCAAATCAGTGTTCTGCCAGGTTGTGAGCATGCTGATTGCATTTGGTGGGTTTAAGGGCCAGAGAATAAGTCCTGTTAGCAGCTGGGCCACACAGTAGAGAGTGAAGGGTGAGAAAGTTACAAGGCTTCACATATATTTGGAGCCTTTGTCTAGCATCCACATTACCACCTGAGCTCCACCTCCTGGAGGTCAGTCGCAGGTCTGTATTTTCATGGGAGCATGAATCTTACTGTGATCTGCACATGTGAAGGTTCAAGTTGTATGCACAATTATGAGACTCTAAGACTTGGAAATCTTAGGGAGAGCTGAAGTAGTGATGGTAGCACTGGGGAACAGCTTCAAATACTGAGTAACATTAGCAAAGATGCCAGCATTACAATATAATAAAGAAGTAATGTACGCAATCAAGTACTTGATTCATCCTAGAACAATCCTTCTACCCCACACCTATCTATAGAAAAAGTGCCTCCCATGAAATCAGTCCCTGGTGGCAAAATGATTGAAGCAGAGGCCTCTGTGACTTTTGGCCCTCCTGAGCTATACAGTCAGTCACAAAGATCATTGTCACCACACCTGCTTTGCAGAGTGCCTGTGAGGACTAGAGGTGACAATACAGAAATTCTTGCCATGTGTCAGAAGCTCTAGAAGTAGTAACTCTCAGCAGTATGTGTTCTTTGACTCATCCAAGAACACAATTCCTTTCTCTTTTTTTGTGAGGTATTATTTAGGATGCTGTCATAAGCTTGAGAAATTCAGGAAATTGTTAAACAGAATATAACATGACTGAGGGAAACCTTTTGGCATATAGGCATTGAATTGCCTTTGATTTCAACTACAGTTACTGATATTACTACAGCGAATCTCTTCTTAATGCATGTCTCCTCATGCCACCTCTAAATTCTCCAGTATTTTTTCATTCCCTTTCTTCAATAGAACCCAAGCATGGAGGCTGCTGCCTATGGGCTGTCACCACTGAGGGAGGTGCACTAGCACTGCCATGGGCACCTGTTCCATCTCTGGGGTGCAGGCCTACCAAGGGTCAGATAGATGTTTCTCTCCACCTCTTCCTGTGCTGCCTGAGCTTGCTGTGCTAACATGAGTGAACTACATTTTGAGATATTCTATAAAATGTGAGTGAATGAGAGTTGTCTCATAGGAAAACGAAGTTTCATGCATTGAACAATTGGGTAAAAAAAAGTTGCTACCAATAAACAGCTGTCAAATTAGTTGCGGGTAAGGCAACTGATAAATATTAAAAGATATCGTTCCACAATCCTTGAAGAATTTTGTACCAACTTGTTTTAATAGATGAATTTAAGTTGTTTTTCCATTTTAAGACAAGTACACCATTTAAAGTTAATTTCTCCATTTTAAATCCAGTTCTGGAAATTATAAATAATATGCCAGTTTTATGGTCAGGCTTTACAAGGGAAAAGACTTAATACAGGAAACTAAATTTATATATTATGTTATAGTATTCACAGATTTATAGAATTCTTTTATAATATTCCCAAAGAGTCAAATGCAAAAGAGTGTGGGAAACCTGTCCACATACTAGAGACCTCAAGATTCCAGCTGAGGGTTGGGATCTTATGGCAGTGTCTTGCACAAGTCCATTTGAATAGCTAGTGCCCATGGCAATGTGTTCCATGAGTCCAGTTAGATACCTAGAGTCCAAAACAATATCTCATCCAAGCCTATATCAACAATTTGCACTGGAAAGGTCCAAAAGTCTGCACCAGGGGGATGAAGGATCTGTACCAGCAGGCTGAAGGATCCCTGCTGAAGCCAGGAGGTGATGCTTAAGATAAAGACCAGAGCTCCCCGCAAAAGAACCACAGCTATCCTTAGTGCTAGCAAGAACCAGAGATCTTCCAGGGACAAGAATAGCTGAGTTCATATCAGGAAAACTTGACAAGCTTCTCTAATAGAATCCCAAGCACATCTTCCACTTTTTCCCTTTTATGTTGTTGGCAACCATTCTGAGGTGAGCCCTCTACACCCAGTACCATGTGATTCAGTTCAGCTGGGCTTTACAAGCAGACCATTAGTTCACCCACCACAACTAAGAATGTGAAGCAAGGAAATGAAGAGATGTGGAACTTCAACCTGGAGATGCACATCAAATAGAGACGTTGAGCTCACATTAGTAAGTTAGCAAGAAAGGCTTGATGTTGAGATAGTGCTGAGATTTGTGTCATGGTACATATGATTTCAGGATCCCTGCCTTTCCCATCTGTTTGAATTAACAAGGTAAATAGTCTTGCTCATGTGAGATTAGAGTTGTTACATGAAATGTGGTATTTTAAGTGCTTTTTAGATGTGATGTCTTCTATGATCTTATTTATCTATAACCACCTCACTTCATGTAAGAAGAGCCCTTTGATGTCTTCTGTCACTCAGTCTGGCTTCATTAATTGTCCCTATTGTGCTGAGAATTGTCTGGGCCTGAAGGCATGAGTGAATGGCCAGGCCAGGGACCTGTTCTCATAGTGCTGTATCTAGGTGTGTGTGTGTGTGTGTGTGTGTGTGTGTGTGTACTGGGGGCAGGGGGCAAAATATAAATAAAAAGCAGGATAACTTTTAACTAATGCTACAGAAAGAACAGAAGACAAACCTCCGAGGATGGAACTGCTGAGGGTGATAAGCCTGGGTGGTAACAAAAGTTTCTTTATGGGGCCTGGCAGGATGGCTCAGTGGTCTAAAGGGCCTGCTTCGGAAAGCTTAGGCGGCTTCAGGGACCGTGGTTCAATCCCCGGCACCACATGTTGCACCAGCCCTGCCCTCAGGGCAGGCTGAGCCGGCCATAAAAATAAATAAATAAACAAAAAACAAACAAACAAAAACCAAAGGTTTCTTTATGGCAGGTAATGACCGACCTGAGATTTGAATAACAAGAAGGTTTCTGGTCCTAGGGTCACAACAAGTGCAGAGATCCTCAGATGCTGGAAGCAGAAAGACCCTTGTGGCTGAAGCACAGTGCATGTGGGTGAGGGTGAGACCCTCGTAGACCCTGAAAGCACTGTGGATGTTCTGTTTTGTGACTATGGAAATGCTTGTTGAGTTTAAAATGAGGGAGCAGTGCAGTCTGGCCTGTCTCTAGTAGTTCGTTTTTGATGCTGTGGCTTGTGGACTGGTGCAGATGCAGGTGCAGGGCCTGGCATAGAAGTGAGTAGGTAGTTCAGGAGGAGACAACTGGACATCGAGGCCAGAAATGGGGGACTTTAGACTCTGCAGTGGGAGCAGCAGAGGGATCAAGGTAGAGAATTTGGGGGTAGTGTGGGTCTCCATGTGCAAACTGAGGCTCAGCATCTCCCCACGAATGTCTCTACGGGGCTCTCTCAGCCCCATCAGAGTAACTCTCCCTCTAGTCCTCTGCAGAGGCAAGAAAACCTAGTGAGAGAAAGCAAGCTGCCTGTTTTTGTGAGAGGTCTAGCAGGCATAGAAAAACCCTCTTCCTGGGCACTGCATGAGAACCACCTTCCATTGGATTTTTCTCACATGATTCATCGCTGGAGTTGGTAGTAAGTTCCACCTGGTAGTTTGGGCTGGAGGCTAAACGCAGAGACTGCTGGTTAGCAAATTAGGAAAACTTGACTGTTCCTGTGATTAGACTCAGTTTGCAATGTGGTGAGTGTTGGGTTGCTGATGAGTGGGAAGATCCCAGGCCTCTTGGGGATGGATGAGTCATAGAGGAAAATGCCCTACTTTCCAGGTTCCAGGTGACTTTCTTGTCATCAGCCAAGGCCCAAAGGTTGTCAAAACTCCATTGCTATATTCTAAACCAACCCTTTTAAATTACGGGAGAACATGTTTGCAAAAATTCCTTGTAAATATTTGTCATTCATTGATTTACTCCTTCAGGATATACGTGAGCTTCTTGCTATTATTCCTTTCTACGTATGCTTAGAGAGGTTACTTGACCTTCCTGAGCCTCGGCTGTGAAACGAAGACAGCAACAGCACATGTCTTAGGAAGACATCGTGAAACAATGAATGTGACACTTTGTAGAGTGTCTGGGGTTCCGTCAAGCTGGGGGTGTTAGAGAAGGTGAGGACAGACTTAGAGAAGGAGGTACAAGCACCCGCTTCTTGATTAGAGCCATTTAGGGTGCTACCCACTCCATCCTGGCATGTTCCATCAAATGTTTCCAGGACTGAGGAACCTCTGGGGGCCTTTGCTGTCTCTTACATGATCAGAATGACTCTAACTCAGGATTCACGGGGGCTATCGCTTTTGTCCCTGGTATGTTATCCCATGTAGTCTTTGTCTTTGCCTAGTGCTCTGGGGCATGTGTTCTTTCATCCTGGGTTCCAGTGCTTAGTCTTTAGGTTTTTAAAAAATATATCCAGTTAAATAAATTGCCTCTGACCTGTCATGGCCTGACTTCATCTCAGGTTCTGCTTATATCTCTTTGTTTCCAATGAGCAAACAAATATGGCTGCTTCTGTGTGGAGCTCACTTGGTTTAATCTAGAGGGTTGGCAGCATTCTTTTCTCAGATTCCTTGTTTCCATGACTTCATGGTTCTTGTTGTGTGGCCCGTGGGACCCTCTATTCTTCACAAACTATCTCCCTCCAAGTTGTAAATCGGCTTGGGAGAAGATTACACACTAAAGCCTGTGTTGGATGTTCACAGTCACTATTTACCTAGCCACGGCCCTGAGACATGCTTCCTTCAGTAGAAAACCATGTTTAATTTTGTCTAATCCAAACACTTCTGGCCACATTTTGAGAAAATGTTGCCCATCATCTTACTCCGCTGAGCAGAGTTTAGGGATCAAAATTGGTAGTCAAAGGCTTAGCAGCTGCAAGTCCAGCCTTTCTGCTCAGAATTTCCCATTGCTAACAAATTGGTTCCCTAATTTATAATGTTTTGTTTTTGTTTTTGTTTTTGATTTGTACCTCTTGGCTAGGTGAATTTTTTTTTTTTTTTTAAATTGAAGATGTAATTTCAGAGTTCCTTGAGATACTCCTCATCTTCCCCTTTCCTGGGCAAAGCCGACGTACTCTTAAAGATTCATGCTAGAGCTTGCACATCCATATGCTGAAGCCTCTGAGTGCATATTGGCTAATAACTCTGCGTTATTGCATTTTCCTGCAGTAGAATTTGCTATCTGATTTGTGACACTCCCAGATGATCATAGTTGGAGTTGTAAGATTAAAATACTGTCCCTTCAATGAGGATGTTGGTCTTATAAACTAGCGTTGAATAATGATCCCCTGGGCTGGATTCCTTTCTCTCATGTGGCCTCAGTGGCAGTGCCCCCAGGTGAAGAGGAAGGCACTGAAGAATGGAAGAGGAGCAGTTCAGATCTATTCACATCCTCGGCAGAGTGAAAAATGAAACAAAAATGCCACGGCTGCTTAGAAATGTATGTGTTGCAGATTCTGGACAGACACAGGAGCTGTGGCGTGTGATGAAGCCGGACTCTGCATCACCGTACATGCTAAAGTATGACTCTGCGGCTGCCTGGCTTGTATGGTGCCTCCCGTGGGGCAGAGCCTTGCCTGGGGATGGTGGTGCCATGGTGCGGGAAATGGCTAATTTGACTTGTAGGGCACAAAGACAGCTTCAGTCTCCTTAGATGTGAGAACTCCAGGCATGACCTGTTGGAGGCAGTGGTCATTCTTGGCAAGGAGGCCAGTGACAAATACAGGTTTGGGAAAAGTAGGGCATCAAGATCACAAGGTGTCCTAGACCAGAGGTGCCGGGGAAGGAGCCCCATTCCTGGTCTGAAGTGACAGCCTTCCCGTGCTGCTCTTTAGCACAGTAAGTTTTCTGCCAGGAACTTGAGTGTCATTTCCCTGTAGTGAGATTCTACGCTAGGATTTTATGCCTTGTGTGTTGCTCTTATTCTTGATGTTGATAGTAATAGTAATGATGGTAATTGTAATGGTATGCTGTGCTTCTCGAGGTTTCTCCGGGTACTGTGCTAAGTTCTTTAGAGGGACAGACTCATGAAATCTTTACAGCAGACCCCCGAGCTACTTTTATTAGTCCTACTTTATCGACAAGGAAACAGAGACACAGGCAAACTGGGTAATTAGCTCCCCTAGGATCTGAACCCGGGCAGTCTAGTTCTAGAGCCAGGCTCTGTACCATTATGTCATGTCCCCTCCCGTAGTTCCATGGCCTCTTGTCTGCTACCACATGCTGGGGCCTGAGCTGCTTCGTGAAGGGAAGGGAGGAAGCTTCTATTTATTCTGTGGTAACCAACTGAGAAGCCCAGTGGTGAGTGTCTTCTTCATTGATTTCCTATGCTTATGGCAAAGGAATCTAATCTTGAGCTGCAGAGAACAAAATTTCCATTTACTCAGTGCCACTGTGTACTGAAGACTGTACTAAAAATACCTAGGGATTGTTCAAGGTGACTAATAGTATCGCTGTTACAGATGAGAAAACCAAAGACTTGGGGCTTCTGCAGCAAGCTCCAGCTCTTTAGAAAACCCCAAAGCTTGGATGAATGGAAAGTTGTTGCTTCCTGAGTTGTCTCTGGCCTGAGGCTGAGGATAAGCTAAACAAAACTCTGCCTGATGGAGGTCAAGTTGTCCTGTGCGGGCCAATGGCAAGCAGAGAGTTGTGGCCTTGGGCTATGCCTGTGGAGCTTTAGGACAGATCCCTTTCTAGCTGAACGCTTCTCTATGCTTTGGGCTGGAGCCAGCCTTCCTGTGATAGCAGGGATCTTGGCTTCCACGGTGCTGTTGTTGTGCTTGGCTTCCAGCCAGGCAGGTGCCTGGTACCAGGACTGCTTGTGTGAGGCCAGAGCTGGTAGGAAACTGACCTGGAAGGCGGTGCCCGGCGGCTCCTAATTTCTGTCTGCCCACTGCCTGGGACTAAGTGGGCAGGACATCAGTGAAATAACTGTTGAATAAAATGCTCCATTCTTGCCCAGTACTAGGAGGCCTGATGTTGCTGATGTACTAGTATACAATTTGGAGTGACTTCCCCTGCCCCGAAAGGCCTTTTATTCTTTCTCTTTTGCTCATTAATTCTGGTCAAGCCAATAAAACAGCATCACACATTATTCATTTTAGAATTCAAAAATCAAATTTTGAGTCAATGCTAAATGGATCATAGTTACTCTTTCCTTCTATGAGAGATGAGCTTTTCATTACTAATTCTGTCAATCTGAATTGTCTGTAATAGGTAGGCTTTGTTCCCTGGACTCTGTGGCTTCGATGCCAAGTGAGATTGTCCCGAGGCTGGGGAGCGGGGACAGATGCCCCACTCCTGTGGCTCCTGTGTAGTCCACAATGCCGTAGAGCTCTCACCCATAGCTCCCCGCCCAGCACTCTGTCCAACTTCCCAGGGCACAGATGCTTAGGGGAAAGGGTGAAGTGAAATTGCGCTGAACGATTACATGAATATGCATCTGAAAATGCCCAGCAAGTGCTTTGAAGCATAGAGATTATCGGCAGACTTTGCAGAGCTGTCCGAAAACCAAATCCATTGGGAGGTTTTAGATCTGTTTTGGGGAAGTCGGAGGAATGGTTCAGCAGAAGAGCTTCTGCAGCCCAGAATTGGCTCCTTTGAGTGAATCAATCAGCTTTTAAAAACCAAGGCTTTAATTGGTTATACCCTGGGAGGGGGTTTGGGATCCCTCCGCCCCCTTCTGCCGGGACTAATTGTCCTTTGCATCCTGCAGCTGGGTTGGTACTCTGAGCCTGGGAAGAAGGCCTGGAAGGTATGCATGCCTGTAAATGTCACTGCTTATGGCTCTTTGAGGGGAGTGGGTCTTTCTTGGCACCTGGATTTTGCAAATAATTCAAAAGATGTGTCTGGTATCTGAGCAGCTGTCTCAGAGCTCCTGTGACTGTAGGGAGGTGAGGTACTCTTGTACGGCCATCTGCGATGGAAGCCACCTCATGGTCTGGGCTGCTTTCTGTAAACTATCTGTAGATAATGACCTCACATAGTCAGAGAACCCTGGTGACATATGCCAAGCAGCAAAGGCCACCTCCTTCTGGCCCCTTGCAGGGCCTCAGATTTGACCTCTGTGGTCATTCCCCTCTGCCACAGATATCCTGCCTCTGCCCCTTGCCACCCGTGTTTCCCATAGCTACCAGAGCCCATTTCTGGGGACTGGGCTTTCTGGGCTGCTAAGTGTAGTGGTCTAGAGCAGCCATGGATCATCTTAATCCAATCTTGGGTATGCCAGAAAGACCACTGAACAGTCCTCACTAAGCTATGTCCATTACCTTAGGGACAGCCAGACCCAACACACCATGACCTGGAGAACAAATCAAGGACAACATAGAGCTTATTGGCTGTGTTTGCTGTTTCTGCCACACAAGTTAGAGGAGTCCCATATTAGAGGGGGACAGCTTGCCTTCCCTGTAACTCTGGCCAGATGGAAACACCTATATTACTGCTATAGGTCCCTGAGGTGCATGATTGCTGGACCACCATTTGTTCCTTAACTACGCAGAAGTTTTGTCTTTATTATGCCTAGAAGTTACATTATTCTTTTATCATATATGAGGTGTTACACATACACATGACTATTGATGACTTATTTAACTTCTAAATGCCTGTGAGGTAGGCCAGTATCCAGGTCCCTTTTATGCTATGATAGAAGAATATCTGAGTCTGGGTAGTTAATGGTGAAGGGACATTGATTACCTATTGATTTTGGAGGCCAGGAGGTTGGAGATGTAGGAGCCAGCATCTAGTGAGGGCTGCTTCATCAGCCTATGGCAAAAGGCAGGAGAGGAAAAAGGAGAGAGGAAGGAGGGAACGAGGACAGAAGGAGAGAGGGGCTGGGGATGAGGGAGAATGGGAGAGGCAGAGATAGCGAGGGCTAGGGAAGAGAGGGAGAGGGAAACACAAGAGCACATCCTTTGGTAAGGAGCCCAGGCCATGACAGGGAACCTACTTCTGTGATAATGCCGTCGATAGACCGCCATGGGTTATGTGGACAGTGGCGGCTGCAAATGGGTGCCTTGCCCGCATCTCAGTGAGGTTCAGCTGAGGTGAGTGTGTCTGCAGTTTCAGCATCCAAATCTCTTCCTAGCACCACAGCCTTGAAATCCCATCCTAGTCAGAGGATGGCCCTCAGGGATTCCATGCCTCTCAGATAGCAGCCTGCTGTTTCTGCCCTGTTCCCTTAACCCCCGTGACCATGCTCCCCAATTTATGCTGCTGTGAGTAGCTTTCATCCCAGAGTCTGGCGCAAAGGAACTTCTGAATAAATGGCAGCAACCACTACTATGACCATTACCAAGGCAGCCTTTTATTTTCCAAGACTGAATCATACTTCATTTTGCCTAGATAATACCTGCAGCACTAGCATTCTGATTTTACCATTTAACACCTAGTGCTGACAGAACCTTCATGGTTCCTCATTATTTCCACATGGAGAAGCTCCTGTGTGTCTTAAGGGCAGGGGTGTGCTTTGGCCCTGTCATGGAGCTTTCCTTGTGAGACAAAGAAGCCACAGCTCTTGCCTTTCCAGTGGACTGTCTTTGGGTCTCGTTCTTCTGTCCAGGAAACATGACTTTTAGGCATTGTGTGTCCCACTTGGAAGTGGCTGGCTCACCTTTAAAAGGAACTCCGCTGGGTTTTAGAGGAAGAAAGCTTGGATAAAATGAACCAGACTCACTCTGTTGTATGCTTTGCCTCCCAGAGCCAGGATTCATGCAAGGATTGGAGGCCAAATACCATAATCCTTCCAAATTACATAGGGTACTTACAGTATGCCAAGCGCTGTTCACTTGAGTCTCCCAACAACCCTATGTAGCATGAGCATTGGTGGCCCCCAAAGATGTCCATGTCCTAGTATCCAGGATCTGTGGATGCAGTTCATTGCATAGTCAGTGGAGGAGTAAAACTGGCAAACCAGTTGACCTTGAGTTGGGAAGATTGGCTTGGAGTATGTCAGTGGGCCCAGCGTGCACACAGCCAGGAGGCAGAGTAGCCCAGTGTGAGAAAGAATCAACCCAACTGTGCTGTCAGAATGTAGCAAGTGGGTGATGAGTCCGGGGGTGTGGAAAGCTTATGCAAGCTGCAAAAGATAAGGCTGGCTTTTGCCGAGCAGCCTACAGGGGACACACAGCCAGGCTGACAACTTCCCTGTAGCTCAGTGAGGCCTACTTGAGATTTCAAGCACCAGATCTCTAAGATAATGAATAGTAGTCATTTTACCCCACTAAGCTTGTAGTCATTTGTTACAAATGCCTATAGAAAATTAATACACCCATAAAATGGGCAATTGTCATTACCTCCAAAAGTTTAGAGGGCATATATAACTTGTGCAAGACCATTTGGATTTGGAGCCAAGCCACTGCCCAAGCCTTTGCCTACAGAATCAGTGCTTGAACCGCCATCTTGCCTGACCCCCCAGCTGTCCGACATGCCATGACCACTGTCATCACCTTACTTGCTATGTGCATTTCTTGGGGGAATTTTCATTGAGAAGTTGGGGTTCAGCTCTGGCTGGCTTCTCTGTCTCTTTCCATCAGGATGTGAGCCCAGCACTCAGAGGAGAGACGGAGAGAGTCTGGGTTTGTGGGAGATGCTGGGTGGACTGGCCAGCTCTGGTCACACCTGCACTTCAGGCGTGGCCCTTTCTGGGGAGAGGTATGACGGGGTGTGTGTGCAGTGAGCCGGGTTCCATGTGTCCCTGTAAGCAGTGTCTGTTGAGAGGCCTTGCAGAGGCTCAAATGAGGGCAGGGGTAAATCCTTTGGATTTGTAGCCAGAACAGTTGAAAGAATGCATGTGTGAATGAATGTTTTCAGGGGATCTCAAGCGTTACTTGTTGGATATAATTTACTTGGGTTGTCATTTCCTGGAGCTAAGTAAAATTAATGCAGTATGGAACTACTTTGAAAATACCATTGGGTAGGCAGCCTCTCTTGGAAGAAAAGATGTGGAATGGTTTTTTTTAAAATGGCGGTGGGTGGGGAAGACCCTGGGCATTTACTGTTTACTGTGAATTAAAGCACAACCTACAGTAGCTTGCAGAAGAAAAAGAAAAGATTGAGAAAAAAATGGAAAAAACTGGAGATGTGTGAGCTGGGGTGGCCAGACAGGCATGGGAAGGGCAAGGGTTACCATCCAGTGCCACAGCCAGTGGCCATAGCTGGTCATGGAACCCTGGAAATGGGCCAAGTCCCGTTGAGATGTGTGTGGATGTGAACTACATCCCCAGCTCAGACTTCAGAGGAAATGACATAGACTGTCTCGCTCATCGTTTTTATGTTGATTCAGCCAGTCATCCATATTTTCACGTTTCACATCTTTTGATTCAGCCAATCACAGCTCACGACTCTGAGCAGGAGGATCACAAGTTTGAGCCAAGTCTAGGTAACTGAATGACTTAACAAGACCCTATCACAAAATTTTACCTATCATGAAGATTGATTATGTCCCTTTTTCTGTACTGTTTTTTAATGTAGGGACTAGGAAATGTGCATTGCATGACCAGGGATGTGTGGCTGGCATTCCTTCTCTGTTGGACAGAGCTGGTCTGAAGGGCGGTGATGGGCCATCGGCTTAGGTGAGTGAGGAGGCAGTGCGGTCTCCCTGTAAGGAGCTCTAGCTGTTGTTCATGCCAAGAGAAGAGAGGCAGTGGCCTCGCCTCACCAGGGGTGGGGAAGGCAGGAACAGAGGCCACGTCCCTCAGCACACTGCAAGGCATCACTGCTTTGAAAGTGGGATTGGGTCGGGTCACCTCTAGAGTCCTCTCATTTTTAGAGGGATATGGGGATGCAAATGGGTTTTTATGCGATGTACATTTTCATGGAACGGCACTCAGCTGTGTGCTTTCCCCGATTAATTAATGGATTAATTAGGTACGGGGTCTTGCTACGCAGCTTGGGCTCAGCAATCCACCTGTCTCAGTCTCCCCAGCACTGGGATTACTAGCATGTGCCACCACCCCCATCTTGGTTGCCAGCTCAGAGGCCCTGGGGGCTGAGCTGATGCAGCTTGTGGTAGCAGGGCTTGAACTCAGATACTTGCCCTTGCCAGTCAGGCACTTGTGCCTAACAGGTGTGATGTTCTAATTACAAGATGGAGGCGGACACACACACACACACACACACACACACACACACTCCCCACACTCATCCCACTGCACATCCTTGGAAGCCACACTCGCACTTTACCTGCAGGATGCTGGTCAGGGATTTTGTCCTGGGTGTAACTATACTGCTGAGCCAGCCAGAGAGGGGACTCCACTGTCCTTCCAGGGCAGGGTACCACAAAAAAGACAGTTACCGGCACCCTGGAAGTATTGTGCATACAGTACCTCATTTCATCCTGGTAATTTGCTTTACCTATGGTAAATTTTGTGAAGTGAAGGCTCAAAGGGCTCAGGAGGCCACATTATCATAAGCTTCAGGACAGAACCATGAAGACAGGGCTTTCTGACTTCACAACCCCAAATAGAACTACTATAGTCCACTTTCCAGGGCCTAACGAATCCATAGACCAGAGCTGAAGGTTTGCCAGACAGAAGAAGTGTTATATAACAGAGTGTGAGAAGAGTGCACAGTGCAGATACCTTCATTTTCCCCTCTTTCTCTCATTCCCTCCTTTCCTCCTTCTGTCCCTCCTTCCTTCCTTATGACTTGATTCCAGGCCTCTCGTGGGAGGTTGGACACAGCAGTGGGAGGACCCATTCCTGCTCTGTGGTAACAGACAGTTATACTTGGTAGCACTGCACAGCCTGTCTGTGGCCCCATGAGGTGTAGGCTGGAAGACAGTGAGCTTCTCTGTGGATGAGAGGACAGGCCATGTGCGGAGCTGGAGGTACTTGGCTTGGATGTGAGTGGGCTCTGGGATTCGCAGTGGAGGGAACCCACCACAGGAGCAAATCCCAGAGGCTGGGGACATTGACTTATTGAGGGTGAGGGGTGGTCACTGGTGGAAAGACAGTAGTGGCCAGAGAGACTGCACTGGGAGAGGCCATGTTCATTGCATTGGGTCACATGGTTGAGAGTTGCAGGAATGGCTCTCCCTTCCCCTAGTGACTCTGCTGTCACCCAGCTCTCTTTTTATGATTTTATTTATTTTGGTATAGGGTCTCACTATGCAACTCAGACTCATAGCGATTCAACTGTTTTCAGCCTCCCAGCCCTGGGATTACAGGAGTGTGCCACCACACCCAGTCTCAGTCACTGGCTCAGCATACCCGGGCATGGGACCAGCATGGCATGTGATGCCAGGGATCAAACACCGGTCTTTGCACTTGCCTAAGCAGGTGCTTAGTCTGTCAAGCTATCTCGCCAGCCCCCAGTTCTCTTTTCACAGGTATAGCTGCTACTGTTAGCACACAGGGGCATTGGCCTATGACAGAGGAGCCATCAGCATGGGGGTTAGCTAGCATCTCAGCACCGGCCTTTCTCATTCAGATTTGTCTTGGGTTTGAGGGACTTTAGCAGAGCACAGCTCTCTGAAACCAAGAACTGACCCTGGAATGGAGAGAAAAGGCAGGAACTCGTGTTGGCTGCCAGGCACTCCCCATGGAAGGAGGGAAGATTTATTGAGTGTTAAATGTCAGTATCGATGTAATAAAGATGGTACACTGTAAGTAATAAGCACTTTTCAGGTGAGGAAACATTTTCAATAAGTTGTCAACCTGTCCAGGACTATGAATTATTGTTTTCAGAAAAGGAAGAAGAAGATGAAGAAAGCCCACTCGGAGTTATTTAACTTTCAGATCTGCTCCCCGGCTCTGCCTCTCCCCAACAGGTGCACATGGGTCCCGCGACACCCAAGGACGCCGGTGTTGCATACCCTCCATCGCATAAAAGTCCAGTGTGCCTTTTGTTTTCTTTTTTGGGATGGTCTCGATGGGGAGTGGATTTATGGCCAGAGGAAGGCCTTGTAACAGGAGAGGCACTAGAAAACAAATACTGGAGAGAAAGAAGATGAAAGCCAGAGGCTTCGGCCCTGGGTGGGGCCAGGTATACATCCGGTGTGGCCCAGTGCCAGCGGGACACATTCCCTTAAAAGTCTATGTAAGCATCATTGCAGGTCATCCGAAGCCTTCCTCGTAGATTTCTCCTCTGTCGCAGGGACTCAAGGCTACTTCTGAATCCCGGGCTCCTATCTTCTCTCGGGCCATCTCAGCGAAGTGCTGGTGTTCTAGAGAATTCACTCCTACTCATACTCAGCACACAGTACTCCTTCCCCAAGATGGTTCTTCAGGGCAGCAGCTTTGTCTCCAAGAGCCTCTAGGTTCTTAAAACATTCTGCTGGCCACCTCACCTCTCAGTGTTTCACTGCCCTGGGCTTCTGTCTGGATCAAAACACCTTGCTGGGCCAACCCTCCCTGTCCACCCTTTTCCTCCCCAGGAGCATAACCACCGCCCATCACCCTGGCCTGTTAAGGCAGACTGCTCCCCTCCTCTTCAGCCAGAGCCATAGTTTGTGGAAAAAGTGTGCTACCCTCCCACCCAGCCCCCACCACGTTGGTTCTGCAGAGATTTCAGGGAGGGATCCACCTGCTGGCTATTATCATGATAAAAATGTGTCCTTCCTATCTTTTCTTTGGAGTTGAGATATTGAGGTTCACTTTACAGATGAGGAAGTGAGGCCTGGGAATGCTGAATAGCTTGCCAGAGGTCTGGAAGAGCCTTGGCTCGAAGCTCAGTCAAGATTCAGTCTGGGCATGGCACAAGCTGAAGCTCTGCTCAGGCCGCCTGGCCCTGGCCACCCTCAGGTGTAGAAACAAGGACTCTGTCTTCAGT
>PVJA010005671.1:0-77720 GCA_004027025.1 Myocastor coypus
AAAAAAAAAAAAAAAAAAAAAAAAAAAAAAAAAAAAAAATAGTAGTAATAATAATACTACTAATAATTCTTTATACCCAATTCTGAAAGCAATGTATTTCATTAGACATAAAGTTTGAATATGTATCCTTATATTACTACTTTCTGAATTCTTCAGCATTTGGATTTGAAAGGCTGTCCCTCTTTGGGTTTTAATATGCAATTTGAATACGCACACTGTACGTAGGTACTTTTGTAACCCTCCAGGAGGTTTGAATAAATGTTTAGACACTAAGAGCAAGGCAGTGCCGAATGCTGTGATTAATGTTGCTAAACAGTTTCTATTATAAACTTCTGTTTTCAGAACCTGACGTGATTCTGAAGAAGTCTCGGCTTGCACCAAAGTGTCGCATGTTTTGCCTCTTTCTGAAGGTGAATTTTTTCTCAAGTGTGGGAGGAAAATCTGTTCCCTTTTCCTGCAAGTGAGATTATGGAAAAATACATTTTTCATTATAAAAATAGTGTTCTACCTATTTGCATTTAAAGGAGTTTAAATGGCATACTTATATAATGATTATAAATATTTTTATTGTGAAAATAAAAATTATACATAATCACTATAGAACTATTTGGAAACACAGAAACATTTAAGGAAATACAAAAATACATACTTTGGGGCCTGGCGGGATGACTCAGTGGTCTAGAGCGCCTGCGTGGGGAAGTTTGGGCGGCTTCAGGGACCGCGGTTCGATCCCGGGCACCACATGCTGCGCCAGCCCTTCCCTTGGGGCGGGCTGAGCTGGCCATAAAAATGAATGAATAAACAAACAAAGGTTCTGAAACAAGAAAAAAAAAAACAAAAAAAAAAAACAAAAATACATACTTAGAAATAGTATGGTTTATCTTTTTCAGTTCCTTTCCAACCATCAAAATACATATACTGAAAATTCAAATATTGGCTAGATAAATATAGTAAAATCTAGATTTTTTAAACATTCTAATTTATAGTTCTGTATGGTTTCTTCAGGACTACTTAATGAAAGCACCAAAATTGCATACTCAGTCATCAAAATGGAAACAGTATTTTGTATGCAATTTCCTGTTCTAAATAATCAAAATGTAATACATAATCTTGGATATGCATTTGTGTGGCTTCAGGTATTTCTTAGTAGAAACTCTTTTGAGCGACTAGAAATTGATCAATTTGAACTGACACAAGCCTCCTCCACTTATTGAAACTAGATGTAGATTAATTTTCTTAGCTACTGTAAAATTTATCGTAGAGGCCAGCCAGATAGCTCAGCAGATTAAAGCACCTGCATGCATGTGCAGGGGCCAGGGGTTCCATCCTGGTCTACCGTGCTGCCCCCACTCCTGGGCTGCACTGAGATGGCAGTTGGCGCACACCTGTATTCCCAGCACTTGGGAGGCTGCAACCAGGCGGATCACTACAAGCCTGATCTAGTAGTGAGACTCTGAACACCCTGGAGACCCTTCCCTAAAACACACACACACGCACACACACATACTATATATATATATATATATATATATATATATATATATATATTAGACTGACTAACATTTCTTCAAGCACGCTTAGCATATTAATACATATTCCTTTCAGAATTTCCACAAGAAATGTTGCAGGTATTGCTCCTTCTTGATTATTGTTCTTTTATTAACTTTTTAAAAAAGTTATTTATCTATTTATTTATTTACTTATTTAATTTATTTGACACAGGGACTCACTGTGCAGCTCAGACTTCTAGTGGTCCTGCTGTCTCAACTTCCCTGGTTCTGGGATTAAGACATGTTCCACCATGCCCGGTTTCTGGGAAGGCACAACACACTGGCAAGTCATGCGGTACCAGGAACTGAACTTGGGTCCTTGTGCTTGCCAGGAAGGCACTTAGACTTCTGAGCTATCTCCCCAGCTCTCTTTTTTATCTTTTGTTTTCTTTTTCTACCTTTAATGACTGGAACAGTTGTAAAACAGGAGAAACATTTGGAAACGTTTACTAAATTTAATAGCTGCTATGCTCTTAGTGTTTGGATTATGTGGCAGAAAAGTACAGTACCCAGAATCATATCTTGAAAGACATTTTCTTTAAGCTATGAAATTTTGAGGTTTATTTTTACTGGAAATGTTTAATCCACTTGGTTAAGAGACGTTTTAGATATGCAAAGATGTCCATGTTTAAGGCACAATTCTCAGCAAGTTTGGGGAAAATTATTAGTCCATGAAACTGTCAGGGGCAACAGGCTCCACAGTTATCTGCCTTGTTCAAAAGTATCTGTGAACTTATCCTACTATTACTGACTTGTGTTGGCGTTGTATTATTCCTTCTCATTGCCTTGGTTTTGGTAAGAACACAATGCACAATCCATGCTGTTAGCCAAGTTTCAGTATCTGTTTTGCTGCTGTTAGCCCTGACGTGTTCCCAGATCTTACGCTGTGCTACACAATTGGAACTTCGCACTCTTCAGCACTCACCGCTTCTTCCCTCCTTCAGTCCCTCACACCATTACTTGTTTGTATGAATTTGACTCTTACACAGACCACAAATAAGTGAATTGAATTTAAATGTTTTCGCCTCTGGATATCTTTATTTAAATGAAACACATACACGTTCATTTACATCTTCTCAAATTGGATGCCGTTCATGGCACATACCCTAGCACCTAGCACCTGCAAGGCCTTGGCTCAATCTCCATCATTTACAAAGACAAAAACATGCAGAAAATAGAGGCTCAGTATCATTCTACTCTATGTGTGCATCACAGTCCTACAATCCACTAATGCTACCCATGGCACTGACTTGGTCTCTTTAACTTGTTGACTATGAATAGAGATGCATCGAACATTGGGGCAAGAGCATCTGGAAGATACCTTGACTTGAGGTATGGGGTTGTACAGATGTCTTATTTCAGTTTGTTCAGGAACCTCCGTACTGGTTTCCAGAACAATTCTACCAACTTGCATTTCTATCGTGCTTTGCAATGATTTTCTAATTTTCGCAACCTCGCTAACACCTCTACATTTTTGTTTCTTTTTTTTTTTTTTTTTCCATTTTTTAAAAATTTTTGTTTCATAATAGTTTTCCCTCAGAGTGTCAGGACATGACAAGTATTCGAAATAGTATGTGGCATCCAACATTTTAATGCATCCATTTACAATTATCTGCTGTATTGCCAAATGTATTGTTGAACATATTTTATATAAATGTTTACTATTAGTAGACCTTTGAAAAGTGTGTATTATGATAACTTATGACATCTCACCCATTTTTTAAAATTAAGTCACTGTTGTTATTATTGTCATTTGCTAATCAGCAGTATGAGTTGCATATTTTGCACGCTACTCCTTACTAAAACTATAGTTTGTAATTATTTTCTGTCAGCCTATTTTATTAGTTGTTTAACTTGCTTTGAAGAACATATGGATTGATGTAGTCTTGCTTGATTATGTTTGCTTTTGGTCTCTGATCCCCAAAATACTAACTTAAGTTGAATCCTTAGTTTTCTTAGAGGTGTGTCACAGTTTCAAGTAATTAAGTCTTTATTTTACTTGATTTTTGCATACTTTATAACACAAAATTCTAATTTCAGTATTTTCCAATTCTCTTGACAACATTTAGGGAGATATTTACAAATTTTTGTTGTGTATTCTTGATGTCTTTGTCCAAAGTCAGTTCACTATGTCTGCAAGAGTTTATTTTTGGCTTTCATCTTCATTGATCTAACAGTTGCTTGTTTGGTTGGCTGTTCAGTCTTGTTTTGTTTGTTCTCAGTACTGTGCCTTCATCGATTAGTCCGTCCTTGTAATATATTTTGCAGTCAGAGGAGGCAGCTGACGCTCTGGCTCCCTCCCTCACACTTGCTTTTCATTGCTGCTCCCTTCCCTCGCCTGCATCATGAGCCAGCACACCTTGCTGTGGTGTCCCCCTAAGTGAGGCAGTGGCCACCGGCCTCTGGTCTGCTCCCACAGCAGCATAACTCTGTCCTCAGTGGTGATCCCCTCTCGCACACCTGCGTTTTCAGAGACTGCTGCATTCTTCTTAAAGAAAAAGCGAGGACATCCTAGTGTGGCAAAGAGCAGAAAGACAGAGCTAGACCTATTGCTCATGTGTATAATGCGCCAGGGAGCCCCTTCCGGAAGACTGGCCACTATGACAGCTCTGCCTGTCATCGCAGCTCTTGGGAGGCTGTAAACAGAGGATCACTAGAAGTCTGATCTAGAATGAGACCTGAGCACTCCGTAGACACCCCCCCCCCCCACACACACACACAAAAAAGTAAAAAATATTAATGGAAGAAAATAAAGATAAGAACAAATGAAAAAGGAAGAAAAATAACCTGTGTTAGTGACTGGAATAATTAATATGGCAGTATTTCTCTCACAATTTCATATACTTTAACTACGTTTTTTTTAAAGTCATAATGCCAATGATAAAACTCTGAAAACTTGGCAGCAATTGTTTGCCATCCTTTGCACAATTTTCAAATTAGTATCCTTGCCAATGTTGGGTATCTTCTAAGTTATAACCTGGAGAAATATATAGAAAATTTATATTAAAACAATTTTCTGAGAATTTATTTAAAGAACCATTTAAAAGCATGTGTATCCTGCATTTGAAATTATAAAAGAAATAATAGTAGAACTGAAATAATTGGGCTTCTCTACAACCAAGGTCTGAAAAAGCCAAGGTAGGGAGAATTATGTCAATTTAAAGCTCAAAATATTCTTTTCAGTAGCCCCTTGTCAGAAAGTCAGAAGGTATAAAGAGCCAGTTATAATTTTGATCATATGGCCTAGGTCCCTTAGGACACAGAAAATGTAGTTAGATAAAACAGCTAAAGAGGCACTGTTTGCTATATAGGGCACGCAAAGTATGCAGTGTTTGCCTTGCTTCTTGTTTTTATTTTTTAATTTTTATTTATTTATTTATTTATTCATTTATTTTAGGGAAAGTTCTACAGCAATGATTCTCAACCTTTCTATTGCCACGACTCTGCAATACACAGTTTCTCTTCTTCCGGTGACCCCAAACCAAAAAAATAATTTTGGTAGCTACTTCAAAACTGTAATTTTGCTACAGTTATGATTTCTGATAGCTTTAGGTGACCCCTGTGTTCTGGTCGTTTGATCCCCACCGGAGTCGTGACCCACAGGTCTCACTACTAGATCCGAATCATAGTAATCCACTTCTTAACAGACTCTCAAGAGCTGGGATTACAGGCTTGCACCACCATGCCAAATCTCAATTGGCTTCTCAGTGCACCCCGATGGTGGGGTCTGCATGGCAGGCCCAGGGATCAAACCCCTGGCCCCTGCGCCTGCTTGCAGGTGCTTTAGTCTGCTGAACTATTTGGCTGGTCCATTGTCTTGGGGATATAGATGTATCTTTTTACAGGCAAAAGACATGGGAGTACTTTGCGCCTCTCCACTGTCTACAGGATTATCAAAAGATCATATGAGACCTAAAAATTAAGATTCTATTATCTTTCCTACATAATAGTGTTCAGAAAATGGAACATGAACACATCAAATAAAAGTTTTCATCTCTTACTGCTGAGCTCATTTTAAAGTGTACATTGGAGCCGGGTATGGTGACACATGCCTGTAATCGCAGCACTTGGGAGGCTGAGGCAGAAGGATCAGTGCGAGTTCGAGACCAGCCTGGGCTACAAAAGTGAGCTCAAGGCCAGCCTGAGCTGCATAGTGAGATCCTGTCTCAAAAAAGACAAAAATAAATAAATAAATAAATAAAAATAAAGTGTACATTGGATCCTCCTTAACCTTATGCTGGTAGCCAGCCAAGATGTACGTATTTTCCTTAACTGAAAGGTCTTCACTATTGTGGTTCTCTGTTCAGTTTTTGGATTTTTTTTTTTTTTTTGTGGGACCGGCGTTCGAACTCATGACCTTGCACTTGCCAGGCAGGCACTTGTGCCATGGAGCTATCTTCCCGGCCCCTCTGTTCAGTTTTTGATGTAAATGTCTCTGGTTTATTGGACTACTGTAGTCTTTATTAACTAGAATTTCACAAGGGTCATAAATGCCAGTGCAACTTCTGAGATCCACAGCATGATCGTCACTGCTGTGATTTACAGTTGAAGTCCACTTACTCTGGCCAGTAGACAGATCCACACATTTGAGTATTTAACCTACATTTTAAGCCCAGATAGTGGGAAAGAAAGTGACTCCTGAAAGTCAGTTAGAAGGGAGAGAAAGATAAGTTCAAAAACTTTCCTGTTTCCAAATGCCTAGCTAGGGCTGGCCATATATATCACAGTGGATTAAAGTGCCTGTAAGCAGCCACAGGGGCTGGGTTCCATCCCCAGGGCAGCTGTGTTGACCCCACCCCCAAGGCTTGCTGAGCTGGCAATTGAGACTGGGCGTAGTGGTGTAGCTTGCCTGTAATTACAGCTCTTGGGAGGCTGTAAACAGGCAAAAACAAACAAACAAACAAACAAAAAATGTCAAATTCCTATCTATGCCTTGCACCAGTGAGCAAATGTACCTTTTGGCATAGATATTATAGATACTGCTGTAGTAGAATGAACAAAGAACAAACCAGAAGGAAGAAAATGTTAATAGCTAGTAATTTAAATGTTACTAAGTTTGGTTTTTATTATGTGATTAAGTGTTAATAATTTCATAATTCCAAGGGCATTTCTTAAATGTTATGTAATCTTTTCCTATGTGCTTGTTTGTTTTTATGTCTTTCAAAGGATTTCTGACTGTTTTCCCACTTCTACAAATTTTTAATAAAGGTATGCTAGAGTATTTTTAATTTTGATTCATTCTTTAGTTCACCACCTATACTATTTAACACTTCAGTGATTATTAGGTCAACAGTGATATTTTTCTTTTTCCCAATTTATACCTCAATGTTAACATAGTGAGTTTTACTTTTGCTATTTTCATTTTTATTGGTATCTAAGAAATATGTTTTGGAATAGGTTTCAGAAATCATAACAGAGGTCTCTTGGATCAAGTTTTAGAAATTCACACGAGTGCAAGATGAATAAAGAAATGTGTGTTTTGCTAAAGTTTAGCACCTGTATAAGAAGCTGAAGAATTTCTTCAGCCTCATGAAATGTTCTTTTCTATTTCTACATGGCAGACTAGGTAACATAATGCCACTGGGATATTAGGAATTGTGTCTTTCTGTTTTAGATGCTGTCACATAATTGGCATTTGACATTTTAAATTAGTATTTCACTTATAATTCAAATACACACATATGATCACTTAACAGAAGATTTGTAGAGATCATTGAGTCTACTATATAATAGTCTGCATGGACATATTCTAAAAGATATGAGTGTGATTTTAACAATACTCAGTACTCTGTAATCTAGATAAATCTAGAAAAAATATACTTCAAGTAAAATGACACTACTTACCCTCCTTCAAAGGTTGGAAAAATTTCACTGTAGAATTGCTAACTGGTAATTTTATGTCCTGATATTCAGAGAGTGCTTTGAACCAATGATTGACATAATTTAGCTTTTGAGATACATAAGTCATTTTAAATGGCTAAATTGGCATTTGGGTTTATGTATTATTCTCTTTGAAGTTTTATTAGTGTGATTTCAAATGATATTATCTCATCATTTCTTATTTAATGTGAGAAGATAGAGGCAGATTTAAGCTTTTAAAAATGAACAGCCAAATGATTCACTTAAATTTCTTGGCCCTATAGCATTAAAAATACGTCTGGAGTTTTTAGGACCACCGATTTTCATAGAGTCTTTGTATATAATTTCTATGAATATTTCATAATAGCTATTTTTCTTATTAGCTTAGAATTTTTTCTTTGATATGACATAGGCTTAGCATAACACACATTAGAGTAAATATTTAGGCAACTAGGTCTACATAATAAAAATCTCAGTTAAAACATTTATTGTTCATTTTGGCTTTCCCATTGTTGATGGTGCAAAATTTGTATTCACATGCTAGTTTAAAATGAAATGCTTGCTCTGCCCAAAACAAACCCAGGAATTAGTAGCAGTGATAGGTTTACTTGGTCAGGTCTGAGAAATAGTTGCAGAGCGCTCTGCTCGGCCTTTGCATAATCTTGTTTTTATTTGTCATGTATATGTTATCTCTGATCTTTAGTGTAACTGGACAGTGGAGAATTCATCAACTGCTTCAAAAATTAAAACTATTTTCAAGTCATGGAGAATATATTAATTTTTGATAACCTATGAAATACCGAGTAAGTTTCAACTGAAAAATAATTTTTACCATCAATTTAAAGGAAACAATTGCCATGGTTTTCCAAATCTTCTATCTTATATTTATAAAATGGATAAATCTTAAGAGAATTCTCCAAGTATTTTATAATTCTTTTGTATTTGGTTTGTGATCTTTGCAAAGCAAGTTTCGTAAATGTGAAAAAAATACAATACATGAAATTTTACATAAAAGTTAATAGGGTTTTTTTTTTTTTTTCTTCTTTTCACTGAAGAGAAAACCAATGTGGACATTTTATTTGAAGATATTATTATAGGTTATTTTGAGTAGCGGAAGTACAATAATTAATATTATATAGCATACCCATAATAACATGGCTTATACAGTATTCAGGAGAAAGTTTATAATTCACTAAGATGTCCTGTTCAATTTGGCATGGTGGCTGCGCCAGCCCTGCCCTCAGGACGGGCTGAGCCGGCCATAAAAATAAATAAACAAAGATTCTGGAACAAGAAAAAATAAATAAATTTTAAAAATAATAATAAAAACAATTTGGCATGGTGGCGTATGTCTATAATCCCAGACACTTGGTAAAATGTGGTAGGAAGATTGTAAATTTGAGGAGAGCCTAGACAATTTAGAGAGACTCTCTCAAAAAATGAAAAGAATTCAAAGGATTAGGAATGTATACCAGAGATTTCTGAGTATTCTTACAAAACAATACATAAGCAGTATTAATATAATCATGACATTTTGCTTAAGCATATTAAAATATTATTTACATTTGCTCACTTATTGGTTAGTTTTACTATAACTGATGTGCAGTTTAGACATTGATTTTTCATATTGTCAGTATTAATCTAAGATATAACATCTAAAGATGCATCTATTTGTGTACTCATAGATTTTACTCATTGTAATACTTTATAATTATGACTGTTTATGACAAAATATTGATAAAAATGTGTATACTGCTTATATTTGAATAGATATATCATACATAAAGGACTCACTTTAGTATAAAAATTTACACTTGGAAAAAATAATATTTTCTAGATGAATTTTAAATATATTCCTTGAGACTTTAGTCATAATTAAATTAAATCACATTTATCCTTCATTTTTATCGGAAAAGAAATATTAAAAGTTCTGGGACTGCCAGGATGGCTCAGTGGTCTAAAGCACTTGCTTAGGAAAGCTTAGGTGGTGGCAGGGACCTAGGTTTGATCCCCAGCACCACATGATGTGCTAGCCCCGCCCCCAGGGCAGGCTGAGCAGGCCATTATTAAATAAATAAATAAAGTTTAAAAAAAGTTCTAATAACCACTTATACACATTGTATATATAGATGTTTACAATATTGCCTATAGCAATTTTAAGTATAATTTCTTAGTATTTATGTTCATATTTTGCCCTAACTGATTTCTTTATGTTTTTTTTTTTTTTTTTTTTTTTCTTGTACCAGGAATTGAACTTTGTTCTATGAGCTTGCCAAGCAGGCACTGTATCAAATAGTCATTTCCTTCGCTGAATATTTCTTTTTAAATGTTTCCATTTCTATTCTCAGATTTCAACTTCAGTTTTTACAATATTTAAATATCAGAAAAGATAGAACTCAGTATTACATACTTTCAAGTAAAAAAGTTCATTTACATATTATATTAGTATATGCAATATGTATAGATATCATGTATATACAATAATATGTACCTAGCAATGTTTTTGGAAGGGAATAACTTATTTTGTTGAACATGGCATAGTTATTAATTTTTTTTTAATTTTGTGAGAGTTCTTTTGTTTAACAAATCTACTTATAAAGAAAATGAAACAGCAAACAGAGAAGTTCTTTTAAGGTTAATTATGAATAATTTAGTATATTGATGTAACTATAATATTTCTTTTGTCTTTTTGAGACAGAGATTTCCTATGTAGTTTAGTCTGGCCTCAAGCCCACTTTGTGCCTTAGTAGCCTTGAAATCACTCATAGCAATCCTCTTACTCACTCAACTACCTGGGTGCTGGGATCAGAGTTATGCACCACCATGCCCAGCCTAATGTAACTATATTTTATTATTTTGTTTTGTTTTGTTTTGTTTTGTTTTATTTTATTTTATTTTATTTTATCTTTATTTTTCAAAGGTCAAATATATTTATTGGAAGAAAGAAAATTCCTCTCTGAGAGAAGGCCAGAATCAGGACCCAGGCTCCCATAAATCTATTTTAATGAATGCATATTTCTCAGATTAAAAGGAGTGCCCTCATGTTTCTTTTTGCATGAAATAACATTATGACTGTCAACAAATCAATTCTTAAATAAGGAAAATACTAACCAATCACTGATTTCTGTAATATATTTTTGTAGAACAAATTCAAGTCTGAAGATTAGCAAATGTCTTTGTTCCCACTTTTTTCTTATATCATTTCTCCTTCAGAGAAAGATTCTGAACACAGTATCTCCATTACAGAATGGTGCATTATCAGTGCAAACCATGTAAAATCACTTTGAGAAACTCTGAGTCAATACTTTTTCCTTGGAGATTCATCTCTGACAGATCCAGAAGTCTAAAAATCAAATGGAAAAGACCATCATTTAGCATATGAATATTTCCCTAAAAATAATTCAGCTCAAAAGACTAAAGTGCTTATGCTTAAGCAAACATTCAGGCTGACAAAATGTGCATAGCTACCAGGTGCGATTCTAGGGTGGAATGTGCCAATTTGAATCTTTATACAAAAACTGTTACCTAAGCAATGAAGGCTTTCTCAGAGAATGCCATGACTTGCTCTTGAACTGGTTGCCCAAACAGAATTCAAGTGTCCTTCCAAACGTGTCCTAGCTTATGATCACGACTGAAAGAAACACTATTAAGTAGAACAGCTACTCGTATTTATGGACTGTACATTCAGTCTGCTGTTTTAGTTTGTTCTGAGGATAGGTTCAGGCTTTATTCTCGTCAGTGATATGGTTTCAACAGTAGCAAGCATTAAAATTGCTTAATGTGTTTTGTTCTATACTGGGAATTTCAACTTACTATTCTTGTGTCAAGGATGCAAATTTCACTGGGAATGGGCCTAGACAATTTTAAATAACCTTATTTCTGTTGAAAAATGTCTATTGCCCATAAGGTATTCTATATGGATTAAAATATCCAAAGAATTTTCAAGTTAGGCAAGTATGTTCTTTAGGAGAACTCCCTTAAGGACATAACCTATTCCCTCTCCATGCATAGTATATGAGCTACAATTCCACATGTGTAATATCACAACTAAATAAAAGGGTTGTGAATTTTATTTCTGATCATCATTTGCGCCCAGCTTTTCCCTTGGCTAGTCAAGGGGACCTTATGCTAATGTAAACCTTCTTGTTGCACCTGTAAATGATAACCAATGATAAAGTAATAATTCATTTACAATTCATATTCCCCACAATTGTTGGCTTAGTTTTAGAATAGTCCTAGTTGCATTGTGAGAGATGCTGTCATGATCTATCCTTGGTAATTTGTGTCTTTAACCTTCAGAATCCATTATTAGGATTTATATTGTTCCTGGAATTTGCCTATGTTGTAAATAGTGAATAATTTTCAAGATAGATAAGTGGTACTGTATATATATTGTCCCTAAATATAAAAAAGCCTTAAGTAACTTTGGACCCAGTTGCTAA
This sequence comes from Myocastor coypus, assembly GCA_004027025.1. Classification (NCBI taxonomy): domain Eukaryota; kingdom Metazoa; phylum Chordata; class Mammalia; order Rodentia; family Myocastoridae; genus Myocastor; species Myocastor coypus. The sequence continues at coordinate 11,852 of PVJA010005671.1, forward strand.
TAACTATGCAGAAAGTTGGATAAAATATGCAAAGATTTGTCTGTGACTATTTAGTTATTAAAATATTCACAGCTCCCTGTTTTAGGACAAAGCCCTCAGCATCCACAACAGAGAAGACAGGTTTACTTTGACACAAGATTTTCAGAGAATCCATACCATGGTTCCTTGTCTCCAAGGCAGGTGTGGCCTGCTGAACGGCCCAAGGACTTTACTGGAGATTTTCTCATAAAAGAACAGAAACATGGGTGTGATAGCCACACTTATTATTTTGAAATTTCTAGTGACATATTTTTAATTTTAAAGTTTTATTACACTGAATAATGGTTATTAACAGGAAAAATATAAAAAGTAACATACCAAGTTTCTTATGTTTATTGAGTATTCATAACAACATGAAAATGAAACAACATTTTCAACATCATCTATTTTGTGGTGTAGAGAACCTAACAGCAACAGGAATCAATTCTTATGTGAACATCAATGAAAAAAAAAACAATAGAACGTAACAAAAAGTATAACCTTTGTTTCAATTATTGAAACTGAATGATCTTCACGCATGACAATAGTATGTTCTATGTATTACCTCTTACATTAAGAGCATGTGTTTTGCTTTCCACCCTTTTTGAAAGGACTGACATTTCACTGAACTTGCTGTTATGCCAGGAAGTCCTTACATTTTACAGTAAATAGGTAAGAGGAACTGAAGGATGAATTACATGTTAAATACTCCATATGTATTGCATATTTATAATATGCATCAACATTTTCACCTCTGCTGCTGGCTTGTTTACAAATCCTAGAATATCAGAAATAAATTTCTATGTGAATTTATTTATACTTACAATGCAAATAAGAACAAAAGGCTACAACAAAATAATCTTTGCCTTAATTGTCACACCCATGACAGTCTTCATACATGACAGCTCTGTGTTCCATGAACATGTCTTGCTTACATTGATAGAACATGTGCTAAGCTAAGCTTTCTTATACTGATGGCAGAAGTGCTTAGCATCCTTTCCTGTGTGGCAGGCCATTACTGTCACCCTGCAACTCCTCCTGTGTGTGTGTGTGTGTGTGTGTGTGTGTGTGTGTGTGTGTGTGTTTTGGAGCTCTCTATTGAATTTTACAATGTGTGCTTAGGGGAAAAATAAGATAACAATAACATAAAATATCAAATATGAAAGGAGACCTTAGAATAGACATCAACATTTTCACATTAGCAGTTTTGTTGCTTGAAAAACCCAGCTAATAACATCAGAAATAAAAGCCTATGGGAACGATAGTGTAAAAACACATAAAAATCTACCACAGAAATCATCTATTTCAACTGTCACACTCAGGGTAGGCTTCACGTTCCTTATGCAAGGATCACTTACATTGATAGCATCTATGTTTTGTTTTCTTGTCTTTTCTAAAGGGAACAGTTGGCATCTTTTTGCTTTTTCCATTGCCATAGTCAATGTTTGTGACGATGCACTTCACTGCCTACCTGGTAGCTTACACTATGTGTTACAAAATTTTCCTAGTTCCCTGGACGGAAATTTCTTTTTTCTTCTTTTCTAAATTATTTCTTATAATTTCTAGTTCCACCATTTTAAGAAAATTTCTCTATGGTAACTTTGATTTGCTTGACAAACTATGAAATTATTTATGCTATAGATGTTTAAGATTGAATAAAATACAAGCATTGGCCAAGAGTTTGGGCCTTTTTTTTGGGGGGGGGACCAGGGTTCGAACTCACGACCTTGCACTTGCCCAGCAGGCACTTGTGCCTCGGAGCTATCTCCCCAGCCCTGAGAGTTTGGGTCTTGAGTGGCATCATAGTTGCTGCATAACTCTTCAACAACATCCACTCCAGTTCTCCAGTTTCAGTTTGGTTGTAGGAAGGCACCATCTCAAGTATCTGTATTATCAGGTTTTCCCTATCAATATGTCCATCATGGTGTAGTGTTGTTTTTCTTTATAATATACAAGGCCAATATTGTATCTTTCTGAAATCAAAAAGATTGAGCTACACTACAGAAATTATAATACTTCTTTGGAAAGTTCTGCCTTATCCTTATGCATAATTCCTATGTTGATGAACTTATGGTCAGCAAATACAGCATCCATCAGAAACTGGTAAGCCAACTGTCAAATATCACACGCACATTGTTTCGGGGGAAGGAACCAACGAGTCTGTTCATTGCACTGGTTGGTTTATTACTATGTGAATAAGGACATGGTAGTTGAGTTCCAAGACAAATTCCTAATTGAAAGGACAATATGTCTTAGAAAGGCAAGGGCATAAGTTTTCATGCCATGTTTTGAAGTTTTGGAGGAGAATACACTGCTTGAATCTATAGTCATGAGGAAATGCTTCAAGATGCTCATCAATTGTCATGTATTCGGATGATGTGCCAATTGCTTGGCAATTGCCTACAGACCTACCAAATACTGGGTTGGTAGCACTCAGAATATTGGTTCTTTTTCTTTCTGGGTGGCTGGTTTTGTCTTCCAATATCGAACAATTTTCAAGGGAACAAATTCTCCTGGTTCTCATCACTATTCTGCAGACCCCAACCCACATCCATCACGGTTCCATCAATCTTAACATTCTTGTGATGGCCAGGAGAAAACCCTGCTGAGTACGACAGTCCCATGATTGCTTTCAGGTAAGGCAGTGAGGGGTCACAATACATACATTTTTAAGTATGGCTATTATCACATAAAGGGTTTATTTGTATTTCAGCCTGTGTGCATCCCACAGCATCTTATAGGATAGTATTCTATCTGTTACAAACACTTTCCAACATTGAATAGCAGTGCTGACATTCCATTCAATAGGTTTTACCTCATGGTGACAAATATATACATATATTTATCTTTTTGAGACAGAGTCTTGCTATGCAGTTCAAACTAGCCTTGAGCTCACTTTTGTAGCCCACGCTGGTCTCAAACTTGTGCCAGTCCTCCTGCCTCAGTCTCCCAAGTGACGGTGCTAGAGCTGTGTGCACCCAGCATGACTCCTGGCCCCTCCCTGCCTTTCCCTTCAGAGCTTTCCTTCATCCTGCCCATGGGGAAAACCCAGAAAAAGTGCAATTCTACCCTGCTATGGTGGCTGAGACAGGATTCTTATCTAGATTCTGGTTATTATGTTTTTGAACTTAGTTCTAGCTTTGGATCATTCTATTGGGCCATTTTGTAGCATTCGAAGTAGATACATATGTAATAACATCTACATTTTCTTTGTTCTTGGAATCATGGAGGTCTGCATTTCCTGTTTTTCTATCAGTTGATCATTACACCATTTCACTGTCACAGAAGCTTTAGCTTACAGGGCCAACACCAAAGTCATTATCATATTCATCATCCATGCCTGAGTCACCTGATAATTTTCTTTTGTCCTACTCCAAAACTGGCAAATTTAATTTTTCAGGTGCCATTTTATAGAATGTGATATCTTCTATCGGAAGAACATCGGGACACTTTAAAGTAGAGAAATCTAGCAATGAGCGTTTCACACGACAGGCTCAACTGTTGCTGCCTTGAGGTTCCTGTGCATACCTTGCCATTTGCCTGTGTAGAGGGTGAACTCATGGAGGTGATTTTTCTTTCTCTAGGCATAGTGATTGTGGGTCACATTTACATATACTCATTGTAAAATACATTTTCGAAGAATAGTTTTGGTGTATTTTTAACCCCTCTCCCATACTCAAATGCATCAAAATACTTTTACATGGGACATAATGAGGGTGAAAATGCTGGGTTGGCACTGTTGTACCTGTCCACACAGGTACAATTGACTACAATCATGTTATGGTACTAATGTAAAGGCGAAAGGAATGGGCTATATAAACCTATCGACAAACCCTTTGAGCTGGTGGACTCGTGGAGGCCAGGAAGCAGAGAAAGGGTGGGGCTGAGCTGGGCAGTCTGGACAAATCCATTGACCTCTCTTCCTGGGTACGTCTTCACTGGTCATCCTTCTCCAGGCCGCTAAATGCTAAGAGCGCCTCTAGCAATGAACTCATTAGGAATAAGTGAATAAAATGACCCCAACATTGAGCAATGTTTCAAAAGTCTCACCTTTAAAATCGCAAGATATTTCGTATCTAAATTAATAGATATCAACTCTAGAATAAGGCAACTACAAAGACAGCAAAGTCAAAATAATGAAATGGTTTTCCTCTCAATATTCTTTTTCAACTGAAAGCAAGAACAAAGCTTCCCTTATTTTCTAGATTAATTGGCAATAATAACAACACAATAGACAACAATTTAATAGCCATATACCTTAATTATCTTTGTTCTTCCCAGAATTCCATACTCTTGGTTGCTTTAAACCCCCTTTGTAATTACTGGGTCCACTCTGAAGTCTCATACCACACTCTTCTTGACTTTTTCTTAGCAAGACACTTGTAGTATTTTTACAGGAGAAAGAATAATATCCTTTTCTTATTCATTGCAAAGTTCATGGTTGTGACTCATAATAAGGCAGAGTAACAATAGAAAAGTGTGAATATTTACAAATTTGTCTTGACTTGACATTTCAGAGATAAAGACCAAGAAACCCAGGGTCACTCTATAACTTTATGAATAGTTATATATATGTGTGGTTGAAGGAAGAAAGGGTATATTCTCAGGCAGTCAATTGTTCAGATACACAGTGCCTCTTAGTATGAGAGATTTTGGAAGAGGAAGGAGAGAGAAGATGAGAGTGCCAGGTTGGCTGCTTGTTCTATAGAGACAGGAGCGAGAGAAATTTCAGCATATATGGCTCACTTCAGGAGAAGCAAAGCTGTAGAGAAGGTTAGAAAGGAACTTCTCCTTCTATATCTTTTGCATTTTTTTTTGGTCTTTTTTAGACAGGGTCTCTCAATGCAGTTCAGGATAGCCTTGAGCTCACTTTTGTAGCCCAAGCTGGTCTCGAACTCGCACCGATCCTCCTGCCTCAGCCTCCTGAGTGCTGGGATTACAGGCGTGAGCCACCCCGCAGGGCTTTGCATTTTCTTTTCATCCTACAGTGTTCAGTATCCAAAGCATTCATAGTCTTGAACATTGAGTTCTGAGTCTCACAACGCTGGCTATTTGTCATACTACAAAACTGTAAACAGGCTTCATCTTGGTTGTAGAACTTTTGGGATAGACTGACATATGGGATTCTATGTTTCTTAGTGGCTTTAATTCATTTTTATTTTTTCTATTTTTATTTTTTTTAACCTTTATTTGTTTATTCACTCATTTTTATGGCCGGCTCAGCCCACCCTGAGGGCAGGGCTGGCACAGCATGTGGTGCCGGGGATCGAACTGCGGTCCCTGAAGCAGCCCAAGCTTTCCCAAGCAGGTGCTTTAGACTACTGAGCCATCCCGCCAGGCCCTTTAATTAATTTTTAATGTAGTGACCAATTTACAGTTTGAAAAGATTACACAATCTATCACTGGAGAGAAAAAAAAAATCATTGTTCATCCAGGTGGTAAAAACATACCTCACAAAAGCAACTTTATGTCCCTGTTGTTTTCTCAGCTCTAATAATACGAATTCACTTCTGTTGGTCTATATCTGTAATGTATGCAAATCCACAAATTTCTTTTTTCCCTTCTGTCCAATGTTAGAGTCAGCATTATTGTATACTCTGGTTTGTGCACTTTCACTGAAACTGTAAACATACAAAGGTCACTGCTTTTCAGAAAGTATATTATTTACAAGATGAAGTTCATCTGTAAGAGTTTTGAAAGTGTATATATTTTTAACTGAAAACAATCTTTATATGAAGGTACAAGAAAATGTTACATTCTTTTTGTCAAATTCATGCTGAAAAGCTACAAGACGGCTTGAATGCTTGCCATGAATAAAAATAGGCTCAACAATAGCTCTTTGGCTTATCTTTCTTAGGTCGCTCCTTCAGCTAGTGATTTCTTCTTTGTCTGGAATGACTTTGCCCATCCTCCCTTCAAACTAATGGCTAATTTTTCTGCATTCTTTTTGGCTCATGTGTCATCTCTTCCAGGAATCCATCCCTGACCCTTTTAGATTGAATTAGTCTGCTCTGTTCAATGATTGCATGGCATCCTGTGCAAATCTATCACAGAATACACTCAAACTCCATTTATAAAAATTCTGTCCCGCATAGGTGATGGGTTCAATGAGAGAAACTTCATCGCCTTATCTCTCTATCTGCAGTGCTTAGCTCAGTGATTGAACACTAATCTCTTAGCAAGTGTGTGAAAAAATAAACGAGTGCTTGTAATGTTTTTGCTATTTAAAATGTACCATTCTACGAGACACACCCAGGTGCTTCTTATTTCAAACGCATCATCTTGAAAACCTCGCAAATACTCCCATATTTGCTATTATGACTGATTAAGTGTTCTCTACTGTGCATAATGAAATTATTCTCTTTGTATTGAGAGTGACTTTGGTGCACTACTGAAAAAAATTATCAATTAGATACTCATTAGTCTTGCTCTCTGCTTGTGGAGGTTTTGAGGTGAATAGGTATGGAAGAGCATGGGAGCAATAATTAAGTAAACATTTAGGCAAGTCAAACCTTGTGCTTCTTACAGATAAAAATGCAAATCAGGATTGCAGTGTAACCTCCACATACACAGCCAGGCCAGATGCAAATGACTCTCACATGTTTGTCATGAGTAGTTTAGTTTTAAGACTATTGATTTTTTTCTTTTTTTTTTTTTTTTTTTTTTTTTTTTTTATATACAATGAAAGGCAGTGAAACATAACGTTGTTACGCCACACCAAACCTGAAAAATTAGAAGCTGCTGTTGCCTCTCTGTACTGCATTGTGATGATGATGATCAGGAAGATGTCTAAAAGTTCTGGTGAGCAACTTCTCTGGCAGGAGGCCCTGGCTTATGTGACAGAAGGTGTCTTGTACAGCTCGGCATAGGAAAGTGAGAGATAACAGCTATTGTGTGACATAATAGTGTAATAAGACAACATTTATAGAGTTTAAAAGAAAAAGTGAGAAACAATAAAGGTGAAGAATTTCACAGTTAAGAAAGAAACGTACCAGTCTGCCCTTTCGCACAAAGTCACAGCTCAGAAGTAAGGCACTTCTGACTCAGGTTGAATAGCGTCTGCGCTTTTTAAAGAAATAGCCTGCTTTATAAAGAAATAGCCAATTATGCAAGTTTGACATGATGTAACTTTTTCTGCTCTTAATAACATGGCAACTTCCTTTAAAATGCCAGGGTATTAACACTTCTGAAAACTTATAACTTCACTTCTATGCTCTGAAACTCAGTTTGGGGGTCAATTCCCAATTTTGTGGCGGTGAACATCTGGCACCAGTCTTTGCGTTTCACCAATCTGGGATGCCCACATATCCAAACTTAGTTTTCTCTCTTCTCCAATTGCACCATCTACTGGAATTATTTATCCTTGGTTGACAGTGCTTCAAAGCTTTTATTTGCATTGGTCCAAACTCTTCCTTTCCCTGTTCCCCCAGGGCTCTGCATTCTAGGTCTGACTCATATGTGCTGCTACCAACTTAAATCCTGCTAACTATCAAATAATGTTTCGTTTTTACTGAAAGACTGTTATGTATCTAAGTGGGCTGACATGTTGATGTTTAAGATATTTAATAGTTATACAGTTCTCCAGGTAATTATAATTCTACGCCTTGCACAGATGAGGAAATTCAAATAGAAAAACAATCACATATTATCCCCTTGATATGGTAATGGCAAGATTTGACCTCTTTTATAGCAAACTAACTATGAATATTCTTTTCTGTGTTTCTTAGGAAAAGATAACAAATAACTGAAAACTTAGCATGTTGTTTTGTTATATGATGATATAATTTAATAATCGATTATAAAGTGAGTGAACTAAAAAGGATTTCATATCTGAAATGACATCATCTTCGTAATGTTTAGTAAGAAAATTATTACTTAATAAGCAAGATAGGTGAGAACATATGGAAATTAAAAGCTCTTCACTGTAAATAGCACATGATGAATATGAGATGCAGCATATTCAATAAAAAGAAAAACTGAAGACCCATTAACACTTTGAAGCAAAGTTATAGTCATTGTACCAAAAGTATAGAAAGTATCATACATATAGAGTTGTACTGAAGATTCCCAATGAAATTTCATGAGAGCTGAGGATTGTGACACCCTTGATGAACCCACAGTTTACAAGGGCCAGGAAGGAGTCTCAGCCAACCAAGGACTGTGAGAAACACATATGCTGGGAGGTGCTGGGCACTGAAAAGCCATACTGAGCTCTGATAGGCCAGACTTCCTGAAGGCGTAAGTGTCTAGGGTGATCTAAGGTATTTGAGAGTTAAATGGGAAAAGTGAGAAAGATACGTCAGATAAAAGAAAATTAAGATGAGGTAGGAACAATAGCAGAAGAGGAAAAAGAAAGAAAGAAAGAAGAAGAAGAAGAAGAAGAAGAAGAAGAAGAAGAAGAAGAAGAAAAGGAAGAAGAAAAAGAAGAAGAGGAGGAGCAGGACGAGGAAGAAGGAGGAGGAGGAGCAGAAGAGGAAGAGGAAGAAGAGTAGGACAAGGAAGAGGAGGAGGGGAGAGGAAGGGGGAGGAGGAGAAGAAAGAGATAGTTTGGTCCCTGGAAAGAAGGTCAGTGTACCATAGTGAATATGCAAGTGATCCAATGAATTTGAACTGCTAAGCTTAAAGGGAACAGTGGCAACTGCTGAATCTGAGCAAGGTAAATGCCTGCTGTGTCCCTAATTGTTTTTGCTGCTTCTGCTGAAGAAAGGTGACCATTTCCAGAGGGCTTGAGCTTTGTAGAACTTGTTACAAATAGAGGCATCGCTATTGTTTGATGGTGCTGTGTGGCTCTGAGATGCATACTGGCCTTTACTCCCTCCTATGATGTGCTAGTGGCTGAGAACCTAATCCACCTGTGCTTTTAAATCCTGTGGGTTTGGGGATTAGGATTAGATACCTTCTTCAAGTTGCAAGTTCTGTGATTGATCTGAAGTAGGAGGGAGTTTAGGATTGGTCACCCTGGTACCCGTATTCCACTTGTGTGATGTCCTGAACCACTCTCAACTCTGAGAACACAAAAGGTCATCGCTTGCTGTGTTTCCTAAACTTTGAACTAGAATGCAAGCCCAAAGACATCCCCTTTCTTTACACTTTACCCAGTCAGTAGTATCAGGTTATTAACCACATAAAATTGACTCATACAGGTATGCAATTAAGTTCCTAACTTATAAAATGATTATGGCAAAAACACCAAAGTTAATTACAAGTGTTAAAAAAGTGAATTCTGAGACACGTTGTTATAATCAAGAAAGAAATAACAAAGCAGCAGGGAAGGGCATTCAGAAAATACTAAGAAACCTGAAGAGCAGGAATCTTGTGAAAGATCGCTTGAAAGACAAAACAGAGGAAATTACACAGGAAGAAACCCAGCATATGACTTTAGACACTGGATAGATGCAAATTACAGGCTGAGAAAGAACAAACATACTGATATCCCACTGCGAAGATAATACGATCAATTTGAATATTTATGTTTGTGATTCTAACTGAAGACTGTTAGCTCTCAGTCTTGACCTCCGAGTGAAATCTGACAAGAGCTATAAATATGGAGATGATTTACTATCAGGGAATGAATTCCATCTCCTAAAGAATATGGACGTACACGAAAAGGAAACCAGTAGTGGGTCCCAAAGGAGGCAGGCATTCAAAGGATAAGCTCCTCAGTCAAATTTAATGTGAAAAAGAGAGTCACTCCCTACATTACAAAGATGCAAGAGATTCAAAGCAGGGTCAAATATGTCACCGGGGGAAAATAAAAGATTAATTAGAACTTTATAATTTTAATAAATCTGAACCACTTCAATGTTGAGAGGTGCAGGCTGCATACTCGCTCTCTCCCAGAAGCCTAATACATTCCTGGCACTCTGGCAAGTCCCAGGGCCTTCTAAGCACGCAGGAGCCCATGCTACCTGTCATCCTATTGTGGTGGCATGGGAGCCCCGCGTGACACACTGATGCTACTCCTGCAAAAAAAGGAAAATCTTGGCGACCTCTTCGCTGCCAAGGCTGAGGTGAAGACATTCTTGGAAATGAAAACTAGGGACATATGGCTCTTCTCTTTCACTTATTACATATCTTCAAATGCCTTCTATCGGGACATGCTCTCAAGATATACTTTTCAGAAAATTTATTTTCTCTGTTTACTGGACATGGCTGTCCAGATGTCAAGTCACATCTCTCTGCGGATGCATCAAAGAGATAATGCTAAAATTTCTTTGAACTCTACACATTTGAAAGGTGTACATACTTCCTTTCCCATCATAGAGCATGAACCGAAAGATCAAGAAGATTTAGCCCAGCCAGCAGTAGTAACAATATCCGTACTCTCACCATCAACATATCCAAGCAGCAGTTTTATTGCTCATGAAACACTTACTGTGATGCAGATGGAAGTGCTCCAATTTTGGAAAAGACAGCAACAAAACAATCATGTTTAATGTCATACTGCCTAAACCTACAATTTCAAAGAGGACACACAATGTCAATCTTTTACAGAGGATGATGCTGAGGGAGGCAGTCACTTTTTGTATTTCCGTAACTTGTATTTCACTTACCAGGTGCAGAGTATACCTGATAGTTGTTGACCTACTGAGAGTCATATGCTGAAAGCAGTACCTTCAGTGCAGCGAGAGTCACCACAGGCTTTTGTCTTTGATTTTGCAGATCTGTGATTTTGTCTTCCTGTAGCATTCTTCTTCTCATGTATACATCTGTGTCTGAATTACTCTACTGTGTAAGGCACAGTGCAATTGCTCTATTGCAAATCAGGTTTATTAGGCAAGAAAACCATGCTACTTTTTTGGTTTTTTTTTTTTGTCTTTTTGAGACAGGGTCTCAGTATGCAGCTCAGGCTGGCCTTGAGCTCACTTTAGTAGCCCAGGCTGTCCTCGAACTCGCACCGATCCTCCTGCCTCAGCCTCCCGAGTGCTGGGATTACAGGCTTGTGTGCCACCACACCCAGCATCCATGCTACTTTTGAATGATCTCTTTTTTACCTAATTATATATGAAATGATAATATTTCCAAATGTGGTCATATTCTTATGCATTGGGGTTTCAGGCTTACACACATGAATATTTGAAGGACAAAATCCAAGACATAAGATTCTCCATAGATAGATGAAGTCTCATTTCTCTCTTTCAGCATGTGTGTGTGTGTGTGTGTGTGTGTGTGTGTGTGCATGTTTGTGTATGTGTATGTGTGTGTGTGTGTATGCAATACTTGATTAAACTGATCCCTAAATGTGTAGAGGAATTCCAGGTGAAGCTATCAAGTTAATGCTTTGTGCAACCAGATAATCATATTTTTTTTTCATCAAGTAGTTTGTTTCCATAAATTAGATAAAACTCAGTATCCAACAGTCATTCCTTTTTTAATAGAGGAATGTTGCATTCTTTAGATAGTCTTGTTCTAAGACTTTACATAATTACAATACTTCTGTTCTATTAGAGCTTGCCAAAGACACCATATGTCCTTTGTGCCTACTGGAAAGAAGTCTCCAACTGTAGTCTCCTTTGTCTTATTGCCAAATATCAGGCCTGAAAGTACGGTGGAAATTCCCTTCTCAGTCCCTCACTCAAATATGGCAGACTTCGTAATCTGTCAATTGAAGCAGCACTCCCTCCTGTGCTTTGTGGTATGCCTGCAAAACACAGACTGCTCTGTCATTATAACGTGTCTCTCTCTTCCTTCAAAGACTTGAAACACTAACTGGTCACATCATGGAGATAAAGTCTAGATATTAAAAATATCCCTAACATCACAGAAACTTCAAACTTGGTAGCGTTTACATCAACCTCTTTATAGAGCACATAGAATGTATACCATGTTTAACATTTAGTGTGACACTGATTTCCACTATATGGCAATGCGAGAAAATTTTATAATCTAATTGACTCTATTGACTGAAGAAGCATGAGTTTTTAGGTTTTCAATTATAATTTTCTCATTGTAATTGCAATGATTACACATAGCATGAAGTACTGCAATAGTTTGCTCCAGGATATGTGGAGTTTCATATATTATATAATGAAAAACAAGGGAAAAGACTTCAGGGCTTATCCATTGAATCAATACACATATTATGAATTGGAATGGGTCCTATAATCCTTTTATAATCTTTATCACACGTACTCATTTAGGAAAACATTGATTGTATATTGTCTCCTGCTATTAGGGCAAACTCCACTTGTAATAAATTTTTATTCTAGTTTCTGAGTATTTTAATTTTTTTGGATAGCAGAAAATAAAATAGTTGTGCTGCTCAAAGATAAATGGAATACAATGTATCATAAATTATTTTTTTTATTTCTTTCCACAAAGTTAGCAAGTCTTCTCAGTTAACTCTCTTAGCTTGAGCACCGGTTGTCTTCTAAATATTGGTTGAAAGACAGTAATACTTCAGCAAGTTAATGGCTCCTGTGCTCACTATGGCATGCATAAAAACCAAGAGGATTTGGACAGGACCCAGCGGGATGGCTCAGTGGTCTAAAGCGTCTGCTTAGGAGGCGGCTGCAGGGACCGCGTTTCGATCCCCGGCACCACATGCTGTGCCAGCCCTGCCATCAGGGCAGGCTTAGCCGACCATGAAAATAAATAAATAAACAAAAGTTCTGAAACAAGAAAATAATTAATAAAATAAAAATTTAAAAAAAGAAGATTTGGACAGTCAGTAAGAACAGTTTTCACTGGCCTTTTTTTTTTTTTGTCTCTAAGTCATTAGATTATGACTTATTACATTGTGGAATTAACTCCTCCATATCAAGATGGGCTAATTTCACTTAATTTTACTGCCCAATATGGCAACTTAAAGTGTACTGTCTTCAACAGTCATTTGCTGCCATCAGTTCAGTTCTTCGAAACTTTCATTACCACCGATACTAATAAAAAGCTTTTTTGAAAATTCTTAACCTGGACCAACTCCCTTGTACAAGTCAGCCACTGCTGTATTTCCATGGGATGACACGCATTGCAAAACTTTGACAGAAATCGTCATTCATTTTACTCCCTCTTTGGTGGGTGGTTTAGTTGTGAAGGGTTCTACCTTCAAACCGGAGGTCAACTGGGCTTGGTAATAAATAATTAACTGTGGATAATACTTTTATAAAAGATGGTGCTTCAGTAACCCTTACATTTTCTTGAATTATCCATTACTTGGTACACATTGTGGTAGTGAGTGTTGATCTCATGGAATGGGCCATGGAATATACATCGTCAGGTTTCGATGCCAAAATGTAGCACTAGAAATTTTACCTCATGCCCATTCAATACTTTAACATTATTATTTTTCTTCCCAGCTGATACATGGCATAATTATGTATATAAAATTGTGATGAGCCACTAATATTTACTATATTAGATACATACTCCCAAACTCTTTCACATGTCAGTTAAAATAATTCCCCACATAGAAAACCACGAAAGGCACAACATGTTAGGCATTATGTCCTGATCTGGTACTTTTCATCAGTTCTGTCTAACAATGTCTTTATCCAATATTTATGAAATAAAAATCAAATGTTTATACCTTTCAAGTTTTCAACTTTCAATGGTCGAAAACCAGGAGAAAAGTCCCAAAGAAAGCAATTCATATTCACTAGCCCACAGATTAATGAAAACCATTTGCTAGCATTGTGAGATCACTTTCACATGGCACTATAAGTTGTTACTTTCTTTGACCTAGATTTGCTCCCTGAGAGAATTCCATGAATATTTACTTTTCATGGCTCTTTGCTGTGCTTCTGAGAGATGCTTCAATTTCCACTGCTCCCTTAGGCCACACAAAGTGGACACTGGAGATTATATTCACATAGTGGGTGATCCAGAGATTTATTTTGTATGTTCCTGAGAAGAGAAATTCAGGACCTAAAAATGTTTCCCTATGAAACAACTATAAGATTTTTTAAAGTGTTATTGGGGAACTATTTCCTTATTAATTTAGATTGCCCTGAGATAGTTCTTATGATAGGAACAAATTATGTATATATATATATATATATATATATATACATATATATATATATATATGGGTTACATCCACATAAATCCATCATAAACTGAAGGTTTTACACGTAAGAATTTCCTTTGGCACACCTAGCCTGCTAAATATTTCCTCTGCAATGCAGGATATTGTGGGTATCAGATGTTTCTTCTCGTGATTCTGCCTCTGAGCTGTACCTGTAGTTCACTATTGCTGTCTAGATTTGTCATGCTTTGCATTCTGCTAGCCCCAGGGAAATCAAGATTCATACTTACAGTGCGGTTCTGCTAAATGTATACTGTTTTTGCCACCATAAGTCAAAGTTTCATAAATCAAACGTGGTAAGTTGAAAACGTTTCTATTCACCTGAGAGAAAGGGAGAGAGAGAAAGAAAGAGAAAACAAAGAAAGAAAAACAGATGAAAGATGGCAGAGGAGAGAAACTGAAAGAAGGAAAGCGAGATTAACAGTTTCTAACAAGAATGAGAAGACCATATAGGAGTGTGAATCTTGAAAACATCAAATTTGCAAGTTGGTAGAATCCAAGTTTCTTCAGGCTGGGATTTTTTAAAGGCCCTACTTCTTTTTTTTTTTTTAGGTGCGGAAGGATAGTTCTTCATCATAGCATTCTCATGCTCTTGAAAACACCATAGTGTCAGTAACATGTTCCTCTTTAGATGATGGCTAAAATACAAGCAGAAACAGTCCCAAGGGTCAGGTTTGGACCACTGCTGCACTCTCGGACCTTCAGATAGGTGTTTAGCTCTGGTCTGGAGCTAGCAGGGATATGAATGAGGCCTTTACATGTTGCATGAAATTTAATGCCCACCCAAAACTTTCCTCATTCAGCAAGGAAAATGAATGCAGTTTCCAGCATATTAAATGTCAAAAATTTATGTAAGATAGAAGCTAACCTTAAATGTTCTTGGGTTTCTTTACCCTTCTCCTTCTAAGTTATGTAAAGGCAAAGTTCACAGGATGGGAAATTTAGTTCATTTATTCAGGATGGATGAAAGGAATAAAATATTTTTGCAAAAACTGTTCGAAAATGCATCATAATATTGCAGTGAAATAAATTCTGTTTGAGCAAATATGAATAGTAAGAAAATGGAATGGCCTTAGTTATGAGAACATGTTGAAAAAAGACACATACTCGTTGAAACAATTAGATGAATGACAATTTCATATAAAATTATGAAAACACATATTCAGAATAAATGACTTAACTCCCTTGAAGCTAATCATTTGTTTCCTTTTTTTGTCTTTTTTTTTTTTTTTTTTTTTTTGAAACAGGGTCACTATTCAGTTCAGGCTGGCCTTGAGCTCACTTTTGTAGCCCAGGCTGGTCTTGAACTTGCACCGATCCTCCTGCCTCAGCCTCCTGAGTGCTGGGGTTACATACGTGCGCCACCATGCCCGGCTGAAGCTAATCATTTCTTTAGCCTGGATTTGAAAGGTAGTAGTACATTTTTCAGGAGGAAGTGACGAAGATTGACACTGGTACAGCTGAAAAGCTTATTCATTAGTAATAAATAACAAACTTCTAAGTTTAAAGTATGTCTTTCTAGATACAAAACAGAAGAATTTAAACCTGATGGCAAGCCTAACACTGTTATACAGAAGCATGTATTATATCTAGGGTCTCCTAAATTATATTCTTGGAAATCGTTGATTAAAAGACTACACTCTCTTTTCAGCTACATGTCAAACATTCCCAGTTAAAGAAGGGTAAAGAAGTCCAAGGCAGCAATTTTCGCTCAACTCAGAAAGTTAAGGAATATAATTGGCATTCTCACAGTGATCTACTTGGGTTAAGCCAAACTGTAAAACCAAGAACAGTATCAAAGTTTGTAACTTTCAGAGCACTACCCAAGAATATACATGAGATACAATCTTTCTAAACTCATATGCCACAATTTTATCCCAGGATACACATTATGTTAACAGTGTCCAATATGCATATGTCATCTTTTTTTTTTATGAAATAAAGTATTGTTTGTTCCCTACTGTAACTTTACATGTTTTCTGTGCAGGTGTTCTGCTTTCTCCATGAATTTGCTAATGCTTTTTTAAAATTTTTCTTTATTGAGGCTCCTTAATTTTTTCTCTTCTTAAACTATTTACTTTCACTTTTAGAAAGTGGTGATGCTCTTGATAATTAAATATACTTATAATCTAAACTACTAATACCAGTTTATTTAAATGAAGTATAGATATCAGACTTTATTCAAGTGTCAGAATAATTCTGAGGCTTTTGAAAACAAAATTTTATGATCTAAATATGTTTTGATAGAAGAAATATAATAAAGGCAGAAACAGGTAAGTATTTTCTGGAATATATTTTGTACATTTGGAAGAAATAAAGGAAAGACTCATTCTGTGAAAACATGGATTATTAATGAGCTATCTAATAAACAGGTTCTGGTATTTTTTATTTTAGAAAAATACAGCATCAACTTTTTCATATATCTACAATGATGATTTTAATATGAATGAAAACAAACCTGTATCTTGTCATGATTTTCTTGGGTATGCCTTCAAAAATAATTTCTAATAAAATATATAAAGAGTAGAAATTGGGTATAACTTGGGGCTTTGTCTTCAGAAAATTGAACTTTTTCCAATATTTGGAGAAGCTAGAAAGTATCAGAGATACATAAATATAATAAAAATATGCTACAGGATATGTATTTTATTATATAATAAGTACTTAAGTACATTTTTATGAAATGGCTGGCAAATAGATCAATGGATAAGAGTGCCTGCAAGCGGAGACTGTGGGTTCCAATCCAGTCCCCAGGCCTTCCGTGCTGGCCCCACCCCAGGCTGTACTCAGAGGGCAATTGAGACTGAGTGTGGTGGTGGGTGCCTATAATCTCAGCTCTTGGGAGACTGTAAATAGGTGGATCACTATGAGTCTGATTTAGTATGGAGACCCTGAACACCACATAGACCCTTCCCTAAAATACAAAAATAAATAAATAAATGAATAAATTTTAATTTTAATTTTACTTTGAAGTCATCATTTTCAGGTAATTTCAAACACACATTTTTGCTTTTTTAAAAAATAGCTTGTAGCCGGGCGTGGTGGCTCACGCCTGTAATCCCAGCACTCGGGAGGCTGAGGCAGGAGGATTGGTGCGAGTTCGAGACCAGCCTGGGCTACAAAAGTGAGCTCAGGACCAGCCTCAACTGCATAGCGAGACCCTGTCTCAAAAAGACAAAAAAAAAAAAAAAGACAAAAAAAAAATAGCTTGTGACTAATTCAATGATTATAAGAAATTCTTAAGGTAGACGTCATATTTTCAAAATATTTAAAATTTGTGAACTACATAAAAATGTTATTTTCCCCAGGTTTAGCCTGCTCTTTTTCATACAATTGTATGTGTTTATAGCATCTTGTACACATTTTATAATCTTTATGAAGCACACTTTTAGATTCACTGCAATCATTTGCATACTAAAGTTTTAGTCTGTTTCTGGGAAAAATTGTAGGATGACCTTTATATTCAAAGATAATTGGTTTTTTTTTTTTTTTTTTTTTTGGTTTTTTGAAGGTGAAGGATCTATAGGATATCAGGTTCTCACTACTAAATAAGACTTGTAGTGATTGGCCTGTTTACAGCACCCCAAGAGCTGGGATTACAGGTGCATGCAACCACACCCAGTCTCAATTGTCTCAGTGTGCTCCAGGGGCAGAGCTGGTATGGTAGGACCGGAGATCGAACCCCCGGCGTCTACGCCTGCTTGCAGGCACTTTAATCTGCTGAGCTATTTGGTGGACTTCAGTTTTCATTAAAGTAGATTAATTTTATTTGACAGAGTTGTCATTTATAGGCAACTGTATTGCTTCCAATGACAGCATTAATTATGTTGAAGTATTCTTGAAATAGCTGGCACAATTCCTCAGCCATAAATTACAAAAAAAAAAAAATAGACCTTCCGTTTATAAACTCTAGAGGAGACATTTAAAAAAAACCTTAACAGTTTTGACCCACATATACAACTGTTACAAAATTACTGTGCTTGGACAGATATTATAAATTTTTTTTTAATTTTTATTATTTTTATTCTTGTTTCAGAACCTTTGTTTGTTTTTATTCACTCATTTTTATGGCCGGCTCAGCCCAACCCCAGGGCAGGGCTGGCGCAGTATGTGGTGCCAGGGATCGAACTGCGGTCCCTGAAGCCGCCCAAGCTTCCCCAAACAGGTGCTTTAGACCACTGAGCCATCCCGCCGGGCCCCTATAAAATTTTAATGAAATTCAACAGATAAATATACTCTAACACTAATAATATATTTTTGAATATAATTCAAAATGTGTGTTTTTAATAAGATACAAATAAGTATATACTGAGATGGTATATAAGAATGTGTATATGCTTATATTTATCAAATGAGTTTTATACTTAAGAAAAAAACAGTTATATTACGATCTCAAAATTCGTGTTGTAAGCCAGGCATGGTGGTGCACGCTTGTAATCCCAGTACTTGGGAGGCTGAGGCAGGAGGATCAACATGAGTTCGAGACCAGCCTGGGCTACAAAAGTGAGCTCAAGGCCAGCCTCAACTGCATAGTGAGACCCTGTCTCAAAAAGACAAAAAAAAATTCGTGTTGTAGTATATAGTTCAGTGGCATCAGCACCTTCCTGGGAAGAACAAGGTCCCAAGTTCAAAACCTGGTACAAAAACAAAAATAACAACAACAACAATAATAATAATAATAGTAAATAAATAAATGAAATTCATGTTGGCGAAAAATGTCTGATATAGTACAAAATTAAGGTGGAAACATTAAATAACTAAAATCTCTTTAATAAGAGCAAAATAACTTTGTGTGTATGTGTGTGCAAGGTCTCACTATGCAACACAGATCGGTAGTGATTCTCTTGATTTCTGCCTCCCTAGTGCTGGGATTATTAGCTTGCGCCGCCAGACCCAGGCTCCATCGCTGGCTTAGCATGCCAGAGGACAGGGCCGGCACAGTATGTGGTGCTAGGGGCCTAAGCCTGGCCCCTGTGCTTCCCTAGCAAGTGTTCAGTCTGCTGAGCTGTACCACTGACCCTAAGAGCAAAATAACTTTTAAGAACAATGCATCAAAGCCAAACTTGAACTGTTAGATTGTTAGATGACATAAGAACCTATCTTACTCCATTATTGTTTATTTCAACCTTAGCAGCCTACAAACCTGTCTGTAGAAAAAATATTCCTATCATTTGTTAAATTTTTGCATGTATTAATAGTAATGAAACCATGAGAAATTATCACATTTGATTCAGTATTTTTCTATTTTTAATATGACATACTAACTTATTTTTCTTTTGAAACCGAATCAGTTTGAATTTTTGTTTTTGTCTTTTATCATAACATGTCTGGGCTTGTCACTTCACCACTGTACACCTTCAGTTGAAGATCTAAATCAATGTATCAGTTACATGTTTTTAAAACTCCAAGAACACAAATGTACTGAGTTACTTTTGCCTCAGACTAATTTATTACTAAACCAGTAGCACAATAAAAATAAATTTTAAATGAAACATATACAGAAGCATGACACCAAACCACTACCTATAAGAGCCGGCAAGATACCTCAGCAAACTAAGGTCATGCTTAGGCAAGCACAGGGACCAGGGTTCGATGCCAGACAGAATGTGCTTCTCAAGCCCTGCACCAAGGGCATGCTAAGCCAGAGAGGAATCCGGGTGTGCACTTGGGAGGCTGAAAACAGGATGATCTCTACAGTTTGAGCTGCGTAGTGACACCCTGGACCAAATACATGAATTAAATAAGTAAGTAAATAAATAAATAAAAATTGCTTGCAAATCTGTGAATAAATAAAATGTCTATGCATGCTTGTTCATGTTTCTCAAGTATAGGAAGTCCATAACTGATAGACAGTAAGTTTGAATAGAGTGTTCATAACTCAGATTGATTTGGGACCTCACAAGTGATTTCCAGGTGCTATGAGTCTTATAAATTATACTGCTGAATGTTCTCAACTTGAACATCCACATTTCCAAGGCTTACACTGTTGTGATTTGTACCTAGTTGTCCGCCCCCCAACCAGGAGGCAGTTTCGTGCAGAGGCATGGAGCAGATCATCCTGGACACGGCAGTGCCCTAGCCCCTCTACTAGTCCCTATAAAAAGGGGGCAGCATCTTGAAACCTACAGGAACAGTGAGCTAAGTCAACCTTTCTTCCCCTAAGCTTGTGTGTCAGGTATTTGTCTCGGCAATGACAGAATATTAACTAAAAACATACACTAATAGTTGAATAAGCATGACAGTAGATAGATATCTATCATTAAATATTTCATCATTATCTTAATAGCTAATGATTTTTAGGCACTACTGAACCATTATTATAGAACAAATTAAAATAAAATTAATATAACTTTACCAGAGTAATATCTTATTTTAGCATGAAGTATGTTATTAACTAAAATCTTCTATCCAAATCTTTACAGCAGGTCATTGAGGTATTTCATGTGATATAGATCACATCCATGTTGTTTTAGTTTGTGTCTAGTTGTTCTCCTCCAAAAAAGTTTATGCAGTCATGGGGTGGCTTCTATATTTTGTGATTACTTCCTGAATCAAAGCTGGGATTATGGTTGTGAGAGCTGCACCCTCCTCCCCGGAAGATAACCTGAATATAATATGAGGAAAAGAGAGAGGCCAGCTAGCTGCCGAAACCACTGCATTTCCCTTTGCATTTTGCTGCTCTTAGCAGCCATGGACAGCTGCCCTCTACCACTCTGCCTTGGAGCTAGCTGAGTATGGACTGAAACCTAAACTAGAAAGTGAACTATTCTTCCTCTGCCTTGGCCCTGTGCCTTGGAGACAGCTGATTATTGACTGAAATCTCCCAAAACTGTGAGCTAAAATAAGCCTTTCTTCTGTTAACTTTTGCGGGTCAAGTATTTTGTTCTAGCTATAAAATGTAGGAAAGACAATAGCGTTGAGCAAATTAGAGACAGTCCCTACCAGGTCCTTATCTGAGGGGTGCTTGACCTTGGAATTTTCAAGGCTAAAACTGGGAGAAAACAATACTGATTTTTTATGTCTTTTTGAGATAGAGTCTCATTATGCAGTTCAGGCCTAGGCTGGTCTCAAACTCCCACCGATCTTCCTGCCTCAGCCTTCCAAGTGCTGGGATTACAGGCATGGCTAACAATATTGATACTTAAAGCCACCTAGTTTGTGATACATTATTAGGATAAGCCCAACAATAATAACAAAACTGGAATAGTTGATAGAATTTCTCTGAAGTGATTTAATTTCTGCATAACATGGGGAAGCTCCAATGAAAAAAGAAACTTCAAAAATATTGAATTATTGCTGGAAAACAATGCAAAACATGATAACTCCATGAGATTCACACACTAATCCATGTACTGACTAAATATTTACTAGAATCAACGTAAGCAACAGCTAGAAAGAATTCTTCGGGGTAAGCTTACATCTCAAAGAGAAGACAAAGATCGGATCTGAAAAATACAGCACATTTGGTCATAATACGGAGCAATTTCAGATATAAACACTTCAGTAAAAAAACAGTACAAAGATAAATAGCAGAACCTAGCATATGAATGAGATTCTGAAGAAAAAAAAATAACAAAGAGGTCAAAGAAAGAGCCCAACAAAAATGACCATAGTAGTGGGGTTGGGGATATAGCTCAGTGGTCTAAGCACCTGCCTGGCAAGCACAAGGACCTGGGTTTGATCTCCAGTAACGTAGGCTGTGATAGCTCTTGAAGCCTGGGTACACCATGCTGGCCACAGAAACATGGCATGGTGGCGCATGCCAGCAATGCCAGCTCTAGGGAGGCTGAAACAGGAGTACCACAAAGAGTCCAAACAAACACACACACACACACACACAAACAAACAAATAAATAAGTAAATAAATAGAAAAAGTATACTAAGTCCAGAGTTATCACAAAATGACTGAATGCATGCCCCAGGCTCAACTTGAGGAGAGTATCAAGCTATGCTTCAAGAAATGAGAGAAGTAAACTTCATTAAGTAATTCACCTAAGTTACTAAATGAATACAACACAAAAATAAACTACCAAAGTTAAGCAAAGTAATACAATAAATTAATTATGAAGTATTTATTTAAAATGTTTACATATCTGTAAAAGTTAAGACACATGCAATTAACAAAGAAAGAATTAAAAAGAAGACAAGTGTACATGCAAGAACCCAATGCAAAAATTAGAAGACGAAATCTCAAAGCAGGTCTTAGACATATTTTCAAACAACTAAAGAAAATGTATTAAGAGAAGTAAACCATGATAGGAATGTGTCCCTGAGAGGAAAATATTAATAAATGGAGGAAATTATTTTAATATTCATAATTGCAGAGTTGAAAAGGACAGAACATGTTGGAGTCCCTTTCTGGTTCTTGTCTCAGCCCAAGAAGTCTAAACTTACATTCCTAAAATCATGTTATTGGAATTCCACCAAGTTAATTCTAATCTACCACTCTCAGTGCAATCCATGGCAATAACAAAGACAATACATATACAATTATTAGGGAGTCAAGGGACCCCAAGTCCAGCCATAAAAATGGCTTTTTGGAGCCCAAAGAATGACCTAGGGCTACACTCACATTTTACTCATTGGAGAAGGGGGAGTGGCTTGTGAAAGAGAATTGTGGGAAGGAGGGAGCACCGTGAGCTGGGCTAGGTAGGAGGCCTGCATTCACCTCTGCCATATTCAGAGAGGACACGCAGAGGAAGTAATTTGTATTATTTTGTTGAGATAGTATCTAATATTCTGAGAGTTTGGTGCTTCAGTTCTGATGTGTAATCTTTCAAGCCTCAGGAAGTCATATCCTCTATCACAAGGCTCGATCCCAGCTGACACTTTGGAGCATTGGCTCTTCATCCTATTGTCAGAGAAACAAGTGGGCCACCTTCAAAAATTACCACCAGCACCTCAGCTAGACTATTATATCTAATATTTGAAGGTCTGGTGCTTCAGCTCTGATGTATAATATTTCAAGACAGAGGAAGTCATAGCCACTATTTCGAGGCTTCATCCCTGCTGACAGCATGGAGCATTGGCTTTTCCTCCTGTTACCAGGGAAACACGTGTGCCATCTTCAAAACTTACCACCAGCACTTCAGCTAGACCAATATATATAACTTAAGGCCAATTGAAAAGATGATGAGAAGTCCTGGGCAGCCCTGTACATTTCAATACGAGGAAATAGGGTCAGGCTCAGTCAAAATGGAGGAAGTCGCTTTTTCAAGGCGAACTGCTCAGGCGGTTGGCCACAAGAACAGGGGCTGGGGAGATAGCTTAGGGGAACAAGTGCCTGCCTGGCAAGTGCAAGGTCCTGAGGTCAATATCCGATTTTGAAAAAGAAGGAAAGAAAGAAAGAAAAGGACAGAACAATGATTGCAAGGGCTCTGTGGATTTGAACTAGAAAAAAGTGTGTAAAATTGAAGCATGACCAAAACTGGCTACACATTTTAAGAAAGCAAAAAGGAAGAAATAAAAATAAACAGAAATGTGGATCACATTAGTGCACAAATATCTGTACACTGGATAATTGAGAACATGAGAACATATACGAAGAATAAAACTACTTATACATTCAAGAATAATAGCTGAAATGTTTCCAATATTTTAAAAACAGTAAGCCATATATTCAAAGAGGTTACTAGACTCTAAGTAAAATAAGCGATAGAATATATAACTAGACATATAATACAAAATTAAAGGACAATGATAATGGAAATATCTTAAAATCAGCATGGGAACAATATGCAACAACTAGCAGGAAGGCACCAAAATTCATTGCTGACTTTTCCTGAGAGAAAATGATGCCCCACATCAGGACGACAACGTTTGCAAAGTCCGCTTGGAAATACAGTACTTGAACCTGTCAATCAAAGGTCTTCTTGCAAGCCGATCTGTGTTCCCCAAGATTTAGAGAAACAGACTTTTGCTAAAACACGACTATTTTCTACTACAAAAAAAGTGGTTTGCTGCAAAACAAACCTTTCAGGGAAAATTGAAGAAACAAAACCATGTACCTTTAAAGAGCAATTAAAATCCACATAAAAAAAAGAATATAGGTAATAAATTAAAAACAGTAAATAAAATAATATAATTTCCTCAATGGGTACCATAATTTAGTTGTCCAGCTCTATCCAAATGTCAGCAATCATGTAGTCTGTGTAAACAGACATTTTATTTTTTGCCCCACAGTTTCAGCAGCTTTAGAGTCTGACATCAAAGCCCCAGTATATTCGATGCCTGGTGAGGGCCTGGTGTTACCCCCACTAAGCTGGCTCTTTTAGTAATCTTTTACAGTGTGGAATCAATTGGAGCTTAAAGAAACGATGGGAAGACTGGACTATTATCCCTTCCCAGGATTCATGAGTTTAGTCCTGGTCTAAGACAGTCCCTGGTCACTGAAATTCCCCACATTTATTGAGGGCTATAAACAGGCTAAGAAATGTGCATACCTAATTTTTTTTCAATATAAATTACTACCTATACTGCCTTCTGGCATTCACAAAATTCTAAGTTCACACAACACTAGCCTACAATTCCCCAGGTGAAGAATCAAAGAGCAAACCTGCTGCCTCCAGGAAATGCTATTACCTGTGACCTCGTACCTCAGCTTGTTGGAATTTATAAAAGACAACAGGTCTTCTTGGGCTCTATTTCTTGCTCTTTGCCCCATTGGAAAATTAAGCTTCTGTTTCATATTACTGAAATATGCTGCGTTTTTTCTTTTTTTTTTTCTTTCCTTCTTATTTTTGAGACATTGTTTTGCTAGGCTGTTTAGGTGGAACTTGAGCTTACTCTGCAGCAGAAGCTGCTCTTTAACTAATGACAGTCCTCCTGCCTCAGCCTCTTGAGTGCAGAGATTACAGGTACCCTCAGCAATCTTTCTTCCAAATACGTCACTTTTACTTTCTAGTTCTATGGGATTAACTGTACAGTCTTTGCTTCCTTGATGAGATTGTTTTTCTTTCTTTCTTTTTTTTTCTTTCTTACGAACGTATTTCCTCTCCTTTTCTGGAGAGTGTACAAAATTTCAATATCCATTTTAAAGTTCTAGTGTGCTTCTTTAAACACGATTTTTATGGAGTGTTTCATTATGTGCAAAGTAATGTCCATAATGTATCTTAACTGTCTTGAATTCCTTAATTTTGCAAGACTACTCCTACTACTAATACATTATTATTATCATTATTATTATTATTATTATTATTATTATTATTATTATTATTATTGTGGTACCAGTGATTCAACTCAGGACCGTATACTTGCCAAGCAAGCACTTCTTCTACTGAGATATCTACCAAATGTTATTAAACAAATGTTTAATTCAACAAATTTTGTTTTAATAACATTGAACCGCACTGGTTTGTCTCTCTTGCAATGGTCTGTAGCTGAAACCTTGATTCAATCCTTTTATCTTCTTCTTACTGTCCAACATTATTGTCATGATGTTTATTTACTGCATGTGAGAGAATTATAGGTTTTAAGAAATAGCTTAGCCAGTGTTTATGTAAATGCTTTTCTTTTTACACAGTTCCTTTTTGTTCTCTAGGTGGTCTTGGATCCTTAGATAATATGTACTAATATGCTATAATAATTAAGCATGTATGTTTCTCATTGAGATATAGTGTTACAATATCATGAGGCAAAGCCTAAACAGAGTTTCAAGACCATATTAGTCACTTACATGGCATTCCTTTTTCATGTTTTACCTCCGTCGTAATATTCTATTTTTTCTTGATTTTTTAATCACTAGGTTATTTCCATATGTGAAAATAATGCTTTTATTTCAGAGAACAGTTATATGTGCTTTTAATGTGTATGCAGTATGTCTACCTATATATGTAGTCTCCACAAATATTCTCATCATTCTTATAGCTATCATCAGAACTGAAAATTAAAAAATCTTAAGGACATTTTCATGAAGTGTTTGTTCTTCTGACATTACTATAAAGCATAACAGTTTCTGTACACGTTCCAAAGTCACACTTCAGCTGCCTCTGCCAAATATACATTGAAACACACATCGGGATGAACAGAGAAAATCATTTCCGTGCTTTTATATATTTACCTCATCATACTATGAGTTCAGCACTAGATTTATACAACTAATGTTGTGGAAATTCTGCTATAATCACCCTCAGTTCATGCGCAGGCATTCACAATGAGTTTGTTAATACCTAGGTATCTAGTTGCATAAGCTCATAACATAACTAAAATATCAAATTTGAAAATATATTTAATTTTTGAATTTTTAAAATAAAGTTTAGTTGTTGCTTGAATTTGTTTTGTGTTTTTATTATATCAAAATAAGAGATAATTTTTTTTCAATGAAGAATTACACTTTGGAACACTGAAAATTTTCTCCTATTTTTAATGACTTTTCGTTGAATGACTTGCACAGCAGGTGGGTTTCTGAGAGCAGGGCTATGGTAGGTTAACACAAAACTAAACACATACTAAAATTAAATCTGAGACTCAGTGGGACTTGACCTCTAGGATAGAGAGGCATTGGCCACCACACATGGTCTGCCTCGTCATTTACACACAGTGAAATTGGGAAAGCACAGAAAGGAATCACAAGTTGAAGGTCTCAGTGTTTTGTTGAGAACACTAAAAGCAAAAGATTCTCAGAGCTATATGTGCCATAGTTAACAGGTAGGAACACCATGGCCCGACACCTGTGGGACTGGCTAGATTTGCTCTACTCCCAAGGAGTTCACCCACTGTCGCCTCAGCTACAGCCCTGCCACTCCCACATCTCTACCATTTCTATTGCTTAGAAATGGTAGAGTGGAACGTGGTCGGTTGGAGTTGGAGGAGTTGTGTTAAGTGGACTCTGGAGAGTGCCATTTTTTGTGGAAGGCTTTTTCTTCCCTCTCTTCTCCAAACATGCCTGCTGAAATTTCTTTCAGTAAAGGTTTCTCCATCTCTAATTTTTTACATTCTAAATGGACTTACTCCTTTAGAGTAAATATTCCTAGTCCAAGGAGCTCAAGTCCTTGTACTCAGCAACTTAACCCTACGCAGTCCATGAACACATATCTATAATCAGTGGCCAGTGTAGCTGGAGAATTGCAGATGTCTGTAAATTGGATTTTTTATAGTAAGGTTATTGCTCTGCATTGTTTTATACACCTTGTGCTTATATGTTTCTGATGGATGTTCAAGGCCAAGTT
The DNA here is from genome assembly GCA_004027025.1 of Myocastor coypus. Lineage (NCBI taxonomy): Eukaryota > Metazoa > Chordata > Mammalia > Rodentia > Myocastoridae > Myocastor > Myocastor coypus. Next base: position 39,059 of record PVJA010005671.1, read on the forward strand.
AAAGTGAGATCTATAAAAGCTACAATTGATTCTTATTATATATGAAGTCTTTTCATGATTAATTTTGGAACCTTGCATTGCATTTCTCAATTTTTCTGTCAGTGTCAACTAATTAAACAAGTCCCTGCCATTGCTTGGTCCAGTTGTTTTCTGTGAAAGCATTGGAAGACATTTTTTTTTTACTTGTGGCAACTCTCCTTAGTTACACTAAGCACCATTAACCTCCTTGCTTTTTGGTCCAACAATCTCCTTGATCAGGAGTTCTTGAAACTCAAGAGAGTTGTAGCATATCACAGGAAGTGTTGTCTCACGTACTGGGTGCTTGGTGACCATGACAGGCTGGTGTCAAAATTTTTTGTTTTGTTTTGTTTTTTGTCTTTTTGAGACAGGGTCTCACTATGGAGTTGAGGCTGGCCTTGAGCTCACTTTTGTAGCCCAGGCTGGTCTCGAACTCGCACCAATCCTCCTGCCTCAGCCTCCCAAGTGCTGGGATTACAGGCGTGAGCCACCACGCCCGGCTTGGTGTCAAAATTTTGACTGTCCTCTTAGCCTGCATATCATTCCAGGTTTTAGTCTCAAAACCCTAGTTATTGAACATTCAGAAAAGAAGGCTAATGACATTACATTCCAAAGGGGGTAATGATCTTAATTGTTGAAATCTTTATTTGAATATCAGGTACCTTGAAATGTAAAGTGTAGCTACAGAAATGTTATTTCTTATAAATCTTAAACATTCTAGTAGTTGAATCCCTGTAGAATGTTAACAGATAGCAATTTATAGAGATTCACAGAGAATAATTGAGATCAAAAGTCACACATAATATTTTAACATGACAGTTATGACGTCATGAGACATGGACTGGTGTCATTAATAAACTGAAGGAATTGACTAAGCTATACAGTACTGATAGGCATGCCTCTAGCTTTACAAAAGCTTCAAGTATTTCAGTATACAAAGAATAAACTATAGCTACTGAATTACTCATTAGTTTGCACCCAGTGATTACATAATGTGCATGGTACCTTAGTTATGCTGTGTACATACACCCCTGGATAAGCTTTCCATCACAGCCTACTGAGTTCTCAATTATTCAAGTTCCACATTGAGTGCTCTCTGCTGATACCATGCAGCCAGAGGGATCCTGAGAGGTGGTGATGGGAGATTAAAAATTTAGACACATACTAAAAATAAATCTGGGGGTAGGTTCAGCCTGACCTCTCTGATGGAGAGGTAGCAAAAACTTCGTATGTATGCTGCTTTATACACAGCAAAAAGTGGGAAGGGGACAATGGAGTAAGAATGCGTAGTGTCAGTGTTTTGCAAAATGGCCTCCAAGCTCTCTGTGTTGTAGTTAACAGGAAGGAACGCCAAGGCCAGCATTCACAGAGCAATATTTATGTCACTAGCTGCATCAAAAATTTAAATTGAAATGAGCCAGTGATTACTACTGCACTTTGTTATTATGAGTGGGAGACAAGTTATAACATCAGCACTGAAAAAAATATATAGGACATATAAACTAGAACACATTAGAAAGGATCTAATAGCAATGAAAGTTAAATACTAAAAATGTTAGAGAAAAGGGACGTTTACCCTCTATTCAAGATGTTTGATATTCAGAAAGACAGCGATGTTAAGCTCAAGTACCTATGTTATAAAATAATAGTACCACTAAGCTTTTGTTCTGCAGGGATAAGAACATAGTTTTAAAGATCAAAAATTAGAGAAAACAAAGGCTACAAGGATATCCAATATTTTGGCCCTAGCCCTTCAAGGTCAGTGAGGAGTCAGGTCATAAGCGAACCTGCACTGTCACATCCTACAATTTAGTGGTGTCCCAAATTTTCTGTTCAAGGATATTATGTGGCCACAGAAGAAAGGGATTGAGGATGTATGGTGTGCCTAAGGAGAGTCACCTAGAGAGAAGACATTCTCTCAGGCGTTCACAGACAGCAAACTGGTCAAGCAATGGCAGCAACTCACCATATGTCTGACACTGACAAAAGCTCTACAAAACGCTGTACATGGTTTCAAGGTAAACCCTGAGGGGATTTGACTGACCTTGTGAGATACAATAGTTACATGTTTTGCTATATAGTTCGTGCTTTAACTTGCCCTTAACCACCCAGGAGAAAAGCTTAACAACTAGATATTAAAAGTAAAGTTAGATTAATATGCTGAGTTACGAAAGGCTTAAATCAACACCTTCCAACATTGCCAGTCTGCCAATAACTCACTACTGTTATGGAATATTGGACTATGTATACAACTACTTTTTCTTAGTTCAATGAGAAGAAATTTTTGTACCAATAGTGATTAGAAAATTTATAATGTCTGCATCTTGTACTCTGAATCACACCTGTGAAGATAACAACATGCATTATATTAATTATTGTGGCAGTACCACTAACGTTATCATTTCTTATTAAAAGCAATAAAAATAAATAAAACTTCTCTATGTCATGGATCTCTCAGAGCTGCTTCATGTGATACAAATGTGAGGTTGAATTTTGAGTAAGAATATTCCTTAATTTTATACAACCTTCGCATTTCTTTGAAAAAAAGATTGTTAGAAGAAACTTTGCTGCAGTGTATATAGTTAGAAACGAATAGTACCAAAATATCCTTCAAAGTAGAATTCTATAAATTAATCGAAGAAATAAAAGTATGAAATTTCGATTTTTTTGGTATTCTGTTATAACCACAGTACATATATAATAATCATTATAACCACTAAGTAAATGAGGTTAAAATATTATAACATCTTCATATCAACTATTGGAATAAAATGAAGCAGAAACCATATTTCCTGTGAAACTAATAAGATAATATAACTGATTATGTGTCTACTTAATTCGTAGGAAATTAATAATGTTCATTATGAGTTTTAAAATAGTTACAAAAGAAAAAGTATCATTACCAATCATTGCAATGATTTTGTAAACTGAAAATGAGTCTATAGATTCAATTTAAAAAAAAGACAGCCTGCATGCATAGTGTTTTCTTAAAAATCAACCATCAAAATCAATAAAGGACAGCAAAAAAATGTAACTCTGGACACTATGGAAGTTGTGCATCAGCTAAGATACTTTATATTTAGAGATCACAATTTTTCAGCTAGATAATGAATTGTATGTTGACAGCAGTGAAATATTTTTTATTCTGTGTATAAAAGTTGAATCCCCATGCAGACCTGAGTTTCTCTATCTGTTCTTGATTAGTTTTGATTTTATTACTGGTTTTTCTTTCACTGAAAAATTATGAGTCAGCACCAATAACCAAAGCAGAGAAAACTTACAGCAAAATCTTCATCTTCTAAGACAATGTCATTTGGTTGAAGTGTTTCAGTACCTACAAGAAACTCCCATTTTATCAGAACACTGCCATGCTCAGATCACCCAGCCGTCTGAGACAAGAACAGCAAGACTTCATTTACGAAAGTACCTTCCTTCTTTGACGTAAAACCCTCAGTCAAATGGGCAAATTTAGAGTTCAGAAATCTTCCTTCATGTGAAATAAATAATAATAATAATAATAATAATAATAATAATAATAATAAAAACCCAGGGATTTTCTCTCAGCTTACCCAGTGGTGGTACTAGCATCATTCTGGATGCATATAAAGCTTTCATTTTAGTGAAAATCTTAATGTGTGGAGAAATCCTTGGCTTCTTGATCGTTGAATTAGATACTCTTCTCTCATAGTTGATACCTGACACTCAAAATTAGGAAAGGAAAGGTTTACTTAGCTCGCAGATACTGGAGATTTCTGTCCATAATTAGCTGGCTCCAAACCAGTGTGTCACAAAGCAGAAGGCAAACTTCCTTGGTGGTGGCAAAGACCAAACAAGAAATGCAGGAGTAGCAGCAGCTCTAGCAGCTGGCTTCTCTCCCCTCGTTATGCAATTTACCTGGTCCAAGGCAATCGCAGGACGCACACCCAGAATAATCAGTCACAAACTCAAGAAACCACCCCATGACTGCATGAGGCTTTTTGTAGACAAGTAGACCCAAACCATATCTTTCTACCCCTGTAACTCCAATGACTCATGCACATCCCTTTATGCACAGACATTTTAGTCCATCTGTAAGAGTTGACAAAGTCCTGATAGCTCCAGCATTTCTGAGAAGTTCAAGTCCCAAGTTTCCTCCAAGATCCATGGCAAACTCTTAGCTGTAAGCCCCTGTACAAATGCAAAGTTAAACTCTTCTAACATCCAAAGGTGCAAGATAAACATTATCATCCCCAAAGTTGCAAGCAATAGGAATACAAAGCACTGGGATCAACATGAGTCTAAAATCCAGCAGGACAAACATTAAGTCCTGTAGGTCCATGTAGAATATCTGAAGCAATCTGCACCAAGTTATGAGCTCCATGTGGCTTCGCTCCTATGGCACCCTCGTTAGTAATTTCCATGCCTTGCTTTTCTTTTTAGGCTGGCTTTGACCTCTCTTTATAGTTTTCCTTAGATGATCGCATTCGTGGCTTTTGCAAATTTCTGGAGTGTTTTCTGAATAGATTTCTCATTCACAACTTTACTCAGTTCCCTCTCAAGGGCACACTGTCTGGCCTCCCAGGACTTCTTCTGTTATTGATGTGGAAGTCTTCTTAACTTCAGCAGTCCTGTATTCTGTAAGCACCTAAAACCAATGCCACGTGGATAATGCCAATCTCTGCTCTCAGCTGGAGCACTAGCCAGGCTTCCTTCTCTCTTGGGTGTAGGGGTCAAGTGCTTGGATCACTGTGCACTCTGACCCTGATTCCCTGGAATAAATTCTCTATACCAGTGCCATTCTGGAACCTGGTGTGGTCACTGCTACTGTTCTGAAACATGAAGCTCTACTTCTTTCCCCTTAGGACAAAGTCCTGCACACTTGCAATTCTGAGGCTCCAAGGAGTGGAGTCCTGCCTCCTCCTGTGATGCTCTCAGACCATTCTTTCCATTCTCTGGCTCCTTCCAGGCAATGGAAAACCTCCCAGTTGTATCTTTGCATTCCACAGCTTTATTGGAACTTCCTTTTTTTGGCTAAACTCATAACATTTGAAGTCATCCTGGTGGATTCTTTTCTCTTGATTCTCAACAATAAATCTGGTTAAAAGTTCCCAATAGCAGCCAAGCCACTCCCTCAATATTTGGCTAAACTGAAACTTTTTTTTTTTTTTTTTTTTTTTTTTTTGGTGGGACTGGGCTTCAAACTCACGACCTTGCACTTGCCAGGCAGGCACTTGTGCCACGGAGCTATCTCCCCAGCCCCTGAAACTTCTTTTTTATTTTTATTATTTATTTATTTATTTATTTATTTATTTATTTATTTATTTATTTATTTATTGTCTTTTTGAGACAGGGTCTCGCTATGCATTTCAGGCTGGCCTTGGCCTCACTTTTGTAGCCCAGGCTGGTCTCGAACTCACATCGATCCTCCTGCCTCAGCCTCCCGAGTGCTGGGATTACAGGCGTGCACCACCACGCCTGGCTAAACTGAAATTTCTTTTGCCAGATTAATCAGTCTGTTCATAATCTCTGCTTCATACAAAGTCTCTGGACACAAGCAAAATTCCTTCAAACTTTGTGCCAGTCCATCGCACAAATCATCCAGAGCCCAACAACCAATGTAGTCCTTCTTCCCAGCAGAAACCTTCCCAGCCTGGTGTTTATAGGAAGACCTTCTGTCAGCATTCTGGTCTCCTGAGCTCTGACCAGACTCTCCCCTATAGTAGACCTGAAGATATTCCAGCTTTTCACTACTAGGCAATGTCTTCAAACCTTACCTATCTCTTCTCATAGACCATTCCCCAAAACTCATAATCCACATTCTCAAGCTTATGTGCAGCAATGACCCCACTCTCCTGGTACTATATTCTATATCAGTGTTGTAGATAGCTAAATTAGATAGAAATATTATAGGCAGTTACACAGAACCAGGTCCTCAAGGATGACATGGAAGACAAGGTGACTTTAAAACTATAGACAGACACTCATCCACTGTGGGCCAGATCACAAAACAAGAGTAAACAAATGCAGCCATTTACTTCTCTAAGTATGGGAATCAGGGATTGATATGCTAAATAAGTATCAATCACCTATAGAGAGCCCAAATGGGTCATTAAGCTAACCCCAACAGGAAGAGACCTTGCTTTATTCCTGCCAGCTTGCTCTGTGACTGGCTTTCCCATTTTGTACTGGATTTACTCCATTTAATCTGAGCCATGGTGCTTGGAATCTCATTGCTTGACCATAGTTTTGGCCCAACTCATGCCCACCTAAGCGAGTTCGCATGTTCTCTATCACGGTAGATCCACCCCACCACATGGTTTTCCTCTATAAAAGTCCCTAGGAGAGACAGCTTCCTGGGGACAATCCACTCTGGCCTCCCTCCTGCTCCTTTCTCAAACAGGAGCTTTCTTTTCCCTAATAAATATATTCTGCTCATAGCCTCCATCTGTTCCTAAAATTCATTCTGTGATTTTAGAGAAGGCAGACTCATCCCAGGTACTTTTTAGGTTGGGAGATCAGTTGTCCCTGATGTCATTTTGGAGGTCATCCACCTGGGATCAATTTTTCTCCCTATATCATTAGTTTCTTTTCGCTCATTGCTGGGACGAATATGTAACACTCAACATGAGGGAAGGAAAGGTTTATTTAGTTAACTGTTACTGAAGATTTCAGTCCATACTCAGCTGGCTCCCAGGCAGAGTGGCACAGGGCAGAGAGCAACCTTGCATAGCTACAGCATAAAGCAAGAGAGGGGCAGCAGCAGCTGTAGCAGCTAGTTTCTCTCCCCTCCTTCCATTGTAATGCAAATCCCCTGCCCCAATGCAGGTACAGCATCCACACACAAAGTAATTAATCACAAATTCCAGAAACCACCCCATGTCTACATGAGGCTTTGGGGGGACAACCAGAGATACACCATAACCATCATGTGTACAATTTTTTTCAGATAATGTTCTGTAGTCATGTGAAAACTTTCTTTGCAATGCCGAACAGTTTAAAGAGAAATTTCTGAAATTAACAGATGCGCCTCACTAATTTTTTTGAGTTTGCTTCTACTGTTATATAAATAGCAATAGAAAAACTACATTTTTTTCCTTGTGCATTGGTTTTGCCTTTTACTTTCTAGTCTCCTGTTATACTACTCCTTTATGTGAAAATTGAGCTTGGGATAAACAGCCAATTCTATGGATCTTCTCAAATATTGGGAGGAGTTCCCTTTGTACATTTAAAACCAACACACAAAAATAAAAACTGCAGATCCGAGTGAAACACATAGTAGTTCAGGTAATACGAATTATCATACATAATATATATAAAAATATAAATTTGGTATTTCTAAAACACTAATCCTTTAAACCAACTATTTGAATATTAATCTTTAAAAATAAACAAACAAACAAAAAACAGAACCTGAACTCAGAAAATTGCACTTGCTAGGCAGGCACTTATGGCACCAATCTACCTCCCCAGGCCTTTCATATTATCTTGAAGTATTCTGCTGCTAAAGTAGATTTTATAACTTGTATAAGAATAAACATGGGGCCCAGTGGGATGGCTCAGTGGTCTAAAGCGCCTGCTTAGGAAAGCTTAGGCAGCTGTAGGGACTGCGGTTTGATCCCTGGCACCACATGCTGTGCCAGTCCTGCCCTTGGAGCAAGCTGAGCCAGCCATTAAAAAAAAAAAGAGTGAATAAACAAATAAAGGTTGTGAAACAAGAAAATAAATAAATAAATAAATAAATAAAGAATAAACATGAACATGTGTGAAAGGACTCCAATAAAATGCCATGTCAATTAAAAAAATCATATTTTGAAAACATTTTGAAGGAACAAAGGATAACCTTGGCATTCTGTTTCCAAACATTTGGGTTACCTCTGTCAGATGCCAGGTCCTGTGGAATTCTTACCAGGTCTTTGGTGTCATGACTAATGGGTAGTACAAGACAAACAAAGGTAGCAAGGGCTGGCCAAATAGTTCAGGGGATGACAGTGCCTGCAGGCAAGTACAGGGGCCAGGGTTTTGATCCCTTGACCTGCCATGCAGGCCCTCCCTTGGGGTCACACTGAGCCAACAATTGAGACTGAGCTTGGTGGCATGCACCTGTAATCCCAGTTTTTAGGAGGCTGAAAACAGTCAGATCACTACAAGTCTATTCTATTAGTGAGGCTGGAATACCCTGTGGACCCTTCCCTAAAATACAAAAAATAAACAAACACACAAAAGCACATAAGGCACCAAAAGTGCATATTTAGGAAGGTAGACAAGTGGTGTCCATTAGAGTGAGAGAGGATGAGGGAAGAATCTCGTGCAGCCCAAAGCCCAAAGTAAACAGAAAGGAGACTTCATGCATCCAAAAATCACTGGGTGGCTTTTATGCAATAAGGCCCAGGGATAGTTTTCCTATCAAACATTCATTTCGCCTGCTTACTGAAAACCTTAATTTGCTTGGCAGCAGTGTCAATGAGAGATTGAAAGGAACATATTTCAGATTGGCCCAGACTGCAAGAGACAGAAAATATTGATTTCTGACTGGTTTCTTGACAGTGATAAGGAGTCCTATGTTCATTTTGGGACCTATGTTCTGTGCATATCTTATGGGTTTTCATGACCTATGGCACATTCCACTTGACTGCATACCGCTGCCTAATCTGTTATCTTAATACCTTGAAAAGTCTCTCTCTCTCTCTCTTTTGTTTTCAATCATCAAAGTAAGAATAATGCTATACATATCTCATAGTATTAGTGCTATCAAGTGTAATATATTAAAATGTATTCAGAAGAGAAGTATATTTGAAGTTACAAGTTACTTTAAAATCATGTTCTCATTTTCTTTCAAGTTCTAAGGTAGAAAGTTTCCTCTTAAGCATGCTTGAACATTCAGTATCATTTTATTTGGAGAAACCTCTGGTAATTAGTTAAGATTTGGAATTCATTGTCACAGCTTGTTCTTTCTAAGCTCTTACCCATATGAACCACACTCATTTCCTTTGCACAGCTTGACCTTTTCTAATTAATGCACAGGATCGCCTAGCTGCAACTTACATTGACATGCTGTGCCTATCAGGAACTGAAAATTTCCAGGTCTATAAATTCCCTCAACCTTTGCATTGAAAAACTGAATCTTCAAAGTTTTAGTTAGTTGGAAGTATGAAAGCTAGCCTTAGTCTATTATTTCTTATTTTCCATAATTTCATTCTTTAAAATCAGTCTTTTAAAACTATATATGCATTTATTGTTTGGTAATAGATGAGGATTGTCAATTTAAAGAGAGGTCAAGCTGACAATAGTAAAAGGCTATTAGAATGATGCTATAGAAAGGAATGATTGAAAGCATTCTGAAGAAGTAATATATTTTATGTTTTCCTTTCTAAGTTCGTTTTATTATCCTAATTATAGAAACTGGCCTTTTCTTTTAATTCTCCATATCATAGGAAATTTAAATTGAAGTAAAGTAAATTTAATTTAAAAATGATTGAAGGCTCAAGAGAAGATAAGACAGATCATAAATTACATCTACCAAACAATCCAAGCATCCTTAGGGTCGCATAAGCAATTGCTTTGTGGTTATTGCCTGTGCTTCTTTCCTTATTGTGTGGGCAACATTCTGTGTCCAGCTTTCAGACCCATCTCTAGAGTTCAGGTCAAATAATTTGAGAATATCAAATAACCATAAAACAGGCATAATTCAACAGATGTGTAAGATCCCTTTGCTTTCTTCTTTTATTACCAATGAAATTACAATGAGTGTCCCAAGAATTTGCACCACATTTCACCCATGATTTCCATTTTTTGGCGCATTTATTTATGATCTTACAGTTTAGGAAGCAATTCAATAAGTGAATCTCTCTTTCAAAGGAATTCCAAGTGGTAATACTAAGTTGCATTGGGCTTTCCTTTTTTTTTTTTTTTTTTTTTTTTGCCTTTTGAGACAGGGCCTCGCTACACAGTTGAGACTGGTCTTGAGCTCACGTTTGTAGCCCAGCCTGGTCTCAAACTCTTACCAGTCCACCTATCTCAGCCACCCAAGTGCTGGGATTATAGGCATGTACCAACATCCCCAGTCAAATTAATTTCTTTTTCTTTTTCTTTTTTTCCTTTTTCTATTTTTTCTCTTCGCTCCTCTTCTCTTGTCTCTGTCTGTCTCTATCTCTCTGTCTCTCTCTGTCTGTCTGTCTGTCTGTCTGTCTGCCTCTCTCTGTCTCTCTTTCTCTCTCTTTCTCAGAACCGGGAATTAAACTGAGATGAGACCATTGTGCTTGATTCTACAGAGCTATAAATCCAGCCTATGAGATGCCTCTCATCTTATTTTGTTTTCTCACAAAAAACTATTACTGCTTGGAAAGAGACATCCTGAGGGGCAGGCAGGTAATTGCTTGCTGTTTTGGATGAGCTCAGGATATGTTAGGGTAGAAGTATTATACATCTTATAAAAGAAGAAATTTGAATTTGCATCCAATGTTTGCCACAGAGGGAGGATACATCTTATAAAAGAAGAAATTTGAATTTGCATCCAATGTTTGCCACAGAGGGAGAAAGTCGAAACACCTTTACATTTTGTGTTTGAATTTTTAAAATTCTATAGTGCTAGGATACTATTTATGATGTAGTTCAACAAATTTTCATAGTTGCTTGCATACCAGTTCTATCCTGGAGACTACGGTTACGACGTTAGTAATATTTAAACTGGAATATTTTATACTTTTTTATCTTTTTATTTTGAGACAAAAATCTCACTCTCAAATTCCCCAACTCTAGCGTGTTGTACCTCAGCTGATCTAGTAGATGAGATTTCAATGCCCTGTTTACATTTAGTTGCTGTACTTTACGCTCCGTTGCTGGAATTCTCACCAGCACACTTTCTTCCTACATTGCAATTTCTGGAAGCCCAGCCTTAGGACCCTCACATGTCTTTTCAGATTGAGCCACCCGAGCTGGCTGTCCAGCATGTCTACAACAGTAACACTGTGGTTTTAGCTATAATAACGTCATTAACTCACAGTTTCTTTTGCTGATGACAAACCCTCAGAGGCTGCCTGAAGGAGCCTCTGAGAAGTCACAACTAATGGCGTCCCATAAGAAATCCCAAATGATTCATGTGGTGCACTGTGGATTTCTCCCCAAACTGCCACAGTCAGGTCTGCAAAGCTGCTGGACTGCAAGTCATACTCCTAGAAATCCCCATAACTCTTTGCCAGGAATTGTTCTGTTGGTATCTCAACCAATCTACTCATTTTTACTGCCTTCCAAATTCATGACAATAAAACTTAGCTTTTCCCTTATCATCATTGGGTATAGTGTCAACTAACCACAAACAAACAAATAGAAAAGGAAGAGTGTTCCATACAGTCATTTATCAACAAGCTATGGAATTAGGAAAACATTTAGCATTAATTTATGTGTTCTGAAAATAACACACAATAAAATAAAACACAGATGTCAGAATATTAAACACTTTTATAGTTGTAAGAAATGCGACAATAGGAGCGAAGATATCACTGCTTGTACTGACCTTACTTCCCTCTGTCCTTTAGCTCTCAAAGCCACGGCGTTGGCACTGTGAAAAAGAATGCATTCTCTGAAGGGTTAAATTTCCAGCTCCAGTTTGAGTCGCACAACTGCGAGCATTGGCATTCTTGACATTTTCTGATTTCTTCATTTTAAAAAGCTATTCTCGAAGAGCCCAAAACTCTTTACATAGTCAGACATTTTACGATTAAAGCTGTAGTTTAATGTTCAAAAGTATGAACATGATACGTTTTAGTGGCTGTGTATAGTGGCCAGTACAAAAACAATTACAGGCAGTGTGCTGTTGACTACTTTTGATCATTATCTTGTGATTTTAATCCTTTGGGATTTTGAGCACAGCCTAGAATGGATCTGGATATGGTACTTTTTCTCTATCCTTCAAAATAGTCATATTTATATAGGACATTTAGATAAGCTTTGACATGCCTATAGAATTTTTTTTCCTTGTTTAGTATTCCCTTTCCATGCAGCTTTCAAAGCTAGTGCCATACCTGACAGTTTTAGAGATAATACAGCATGCTCTTTGCCTTGGACTGTTGTTTATCTGATAAGCCATTTCAGACAGGGCAGTAGTGTCACAGTGGTCCCTGGAGATGTAACCTTTCTTCTCAGAACTTACTGCAGGCTCAAATCAACTTCGTGAAAAAAAGATATATATATATATATATATATATATATATATATATATATATATATATAAAACTCTATACAGATTTCTGTTTTTCTCTCTCCCCTTTTTTTTACTTTCATTAGGCTGTGCTACCTGATATTTCTTCAGATCCTTAGCCCTGATCGGGCAAACAACCTCTCTTGGGTACCCTTCCTGCTGTGGTCTGCAGCTGGCTGCAGTCTGAATGGAAAATTGAACACCCCAAGGAGCCTCTGCTGGTCCAACAGAGCTGCTAGAGCTATTTCTCTTGTCTCTCCCATTGGGTTTTATCTTTTCAAATAAATTAAATGAGGCTGTTGGTACACATAGGGCCCTCACTGCTAAGCTATTCAGCTGGGAAACTATGCTACAATCGAAAATCAAACCAGGTGAAATAAGAGTGATCTTTTTTTGTTTGTTTAATAGCTCCTCAAGAGGCATTATTAGTAAAAAGGTGTGATGATACAGAGTAGGAAGAATATTAGAAAATAAATAGGTGTAAAAATGCTGCCGTTTTCTACAGAGCTACAATTGCATCTTTTTACAGATGAATTCCCTATGTAGCCGTTGTTTATGATAATTTTAGAGTGACCTTTTAGAATTTCTCTAAAGAACTGGAAATTTCTTGTGGAGACTTTGGTTTATTTCAAAAACCTAAAAATGGTAGCTTGGAAAACGTGTTACACCATGCACTTTTAATTATTCATATTGGTTCCTTTATGCAGATAGGCCCAAAAGCTGTGAGGAGTAGTGGTACTGATAACTAAAGAAGTAATGCTTCTGTAATGGAAACAAATATCAAATGAATTAATATTTCTTTCAATTGTATGACAAGTTTCTTGACCTCAAAAATTACAGTCAGTTCCAGCAGTCCACTGACAGCACAAATGATAGCATTTTGATTCTATAATTTGAGGTGAGTCAGGCCAAAGTGAACATCATTACTAGGATGACTTGAATACTCATACTGTCTCAAATAATTTTTGTGATACATATCACTGGCATGAATTTTCACCCTTTCAACATATATGAATAAAAGGAGTAATTTTTTTTTAATTATGGCTGGCTCAACCTGGCCTGGGGATGGGGCTGGCCCAGCATGTGGTGCTGGGGATCGAACTGTGGTCCTTGTGGTTGCCTAAGCTTTACTAAGCAGGTGCTTCAGACTGCTGAACCATCTTTCCAGCCCCAATAAAAGGACTTTTGTAAAAATTGCTATTTATTTATTAATTAATCCTCCCCCACTATTCTGTGACCAAATACTTCTTATGAATCTAAAGTTGTATTATAAGTTCAATAGTTTCCTTGTGGCCCAACATTCATAGGACACCATATTAGTTGGCTATAAATACTCTCTACAAATAGATCTGGGTGCATTGCTGGGTCATTCTGACTTTATGCATAGAGAAGGGAAAACATCTAGTAGTAGGCGTGGATTCATGATGAGAAAAATAATTGTGCTATGTTGGGGATCAATTCAGCTTGCTTCTTATGCCTATTTTTACATTTTATTTTGTAGGTAATCTAGGATAACAATTCTAGATATTCAGGGAAAATATAACATACTAATTATTACTAACACGTAGTGGTTTTTCAGTACAACTAGTTTAAAGACCTTTCCAGAAGCCTTGTGTTGCTAAAACAAGAACCTAATTGTGTGAAATAACAGAATATTCTTATCAACAAAAATAAAAGGGCTTCTAGCAGGCAAATCCATTCCCTGGAAAAAAGTTTTGTGGAAGTTTTGAGGTCAAAGCAAAGATGAAATAAAGCAAAAGCAGTGTTTTCAGATTCCTTGGTCAATGCCTTGAAATGCAAGTGAAAACCATGAGTGGGTTCAGTCAGAGAAGCAAATTCTTTCAGTGAAGCAAAGAATTCATAGCATGGCCTTCTTATGTCTCGTAAGTCAAAAAAGTATATTGAACAAGCCAAAGCTTGGATATACAAAGAGACAACATTTGAGTAAATTACAATTCTTCAAGGAGTATACCACCTTAGACAAAAATTTTGTCTGTATTAAAATTGCATGGGGAGAATTATGAGGAATCATGATAATATGTTTATTCATACATTTGCTACTAATAACAGTATTGGATATTTTTCAAAGGACAAAAGAATGAACTAGAATATAAAGCTTTATGTATGTAATTATGTCTCTATAAAGAAATTAAGTGTAGAGAGAAAAAGAGGAAAATAAAATTAAGACAGTGGCAATTGATTAGCCCAGTGGGAATTAAACAGAAACTGGAAAAATGTGTAACTCTATTGTATGTAGACAGAAATTCAAATTAAATTAAAATTTTTATTTATCATGTGTAATGTATAATCCTCTGAGATCATGTCAAATCTGCCAGACATTATTCTGTTCTTGGGTTTTAACTTTTACTGCTTTCAAAATATCTCTGGTATTAGTGTTTTACAACTGAATTTACCTTGTTAAAAATTGAGAGACATGTTTGCATTTTATTAAAATTAATTGCATCAAATTTGTGCCCTCTGAATGCAGGTGACATTATTATGAATGTCTTTATAATAAACTTCTTGAACTTACATAATGTCTCTTTCACTCATCATATATTTTTCAAATGTATTTAATAGTTTTAAACTTATAAAGCATAACGATCAGATTCTACAACATGTATGACTTAAAAACAGGTCATTGTGTTAGGAATATCACAAAATTCTATATACAATTCACAATTCATCTAAGCTTTAAAAAACATTCACCTCAAAGTATTTGGCATGTATGTCTTTGTATGTATATATGTATGTGTATATTCATATTTTTAATTTGTTTGTTTTATTAAGAGCACGACGGAAACTGAGTGCTGTAGCTCATACCTGTGACCCAAGTGCTTGGGAGGTTGAAAACAGAAGGATCACTATGAGTCCAACATGTGTAGTAAGACCCTGTAGAACCTGTACTAAATAATAAAAAAAGAACAATTAAGAACTAAGGTAGAAAATTTAATTTTTCTCCACAAGGATGCCTTCACAGTGCTCATAATTTGTCATTCAGAGAATTATTCAGAATCTGGAAGGGTTACAAAATTGAATCTAAAATAACGTTTCATATTCTTTTCATGGACTTGCAATTTATATTTTATTACATATTAAAATTTATAATAGTACATTTTTGACATTTGTTACACTTGAGTTAATATAATTATGTTACCAAGTCGTACCGACCATACTTTCCAACTCCCATTACCTGATGAGAATTAGCTGGTGTCTAAAAATGTGTGTGTGTGTGTGTGTGTGTGTATGTGTGTGTGTGTATGTGTGTGTGTGTGTGTGTGTGTGTGTAGGCACATCTTCAGGTATGTAATTTAAAGTTCAATTTTAAGACTGAAAGTCATGCATGATGTGTTTTCCTTGTACTGAAAATATAATCAATTTTTCTAGTTTTCATTCAGATGGATTAGTTCTTCATAAGCATTGATGGGAATATCATTTACTAAATTAATGTAACTTCAGGCCATTAAACATAATAGTGGTCAAATTAATTTGCTAAAACTAAGACCATGCTCCAGAAAGTAAATGATGGAAAAAATTCATTAATTTGGAGCTCTGCTTTACATATAGAATTTCACCAAGAGCATAAATTATGCAATTTTTAATTTTCAAAGTAGTACCAAATATACTATGTAGATTAACTATTATAAATTCCCTCCATATTATGAATTTTACTATATACCAATTTAGTTGTAACAGTATCAAAACATATAACAAATTGTACAGTCACATACTTTGCAGCTCAAGAAAGAATTCTTTGATACATTCAAAATTAAAACAGTATAATGGAAACTATAAGAAAGAAAAGTGTTTTTTAAGTATAATTTTCTGTTCTTTCTTTCTTTCTTTCTTTCTTTCTTTCTTTGTACATGGTCTCACTACTGATTCATAGCGATCCTCCTGCTTGTACCTCCCGAGTGCTAGGATTATAAGCAGTCACCATCAGCCCCAGTCTCCATCTCGAGCTCAGCACCCTGGAGAGCCGGCCGGCATGGTAGGTGGGGCCAGGAACCGAAATCGAGGACCATGTGCTTCCTTAAGCAAGCACTTAATCCGCTGAGCTATACGACCAGCCCTTATTTTAAAGAGTTAAAATAAGAGCAAGGAAAACAAAAACAGAAACAGACAAGGTAACTCATGACACTGCACATTACAGATTTTCAGAACAGGAACAGCTAATTAACAATGATTGATATTTTATCTATTTTTGTAGTCAAATCTGTTGCTCTGATTAAAAGATATACTTATGCAAATGGGACTCATGATGGAATAATACCATATGCTTTCAAGAAAACTTCTTTTCTTCTCTCTGTTTCTTCTATGCCTCTTTTAAAATTTCCTTTGAAGAGAATATAATAATAATTAATATGTAATACCTTTTCTTGATTTCTGGTAAACCAACCATTTATTTGACAGAGAGTATAGCAGTAACCAAAATTACATTAGAAGCAGCACACATCTAAACAAAAAAGGGTATTAAATGATAGTAAGAGACAAGGAAAATGGCATAGGATGGACCAGCTACAATTTTTTATATACTTAGATTTCTAAATGTGTAAAAATGTGTGTAACTGCTTTTTTCACATTCTGTAGAGATTTATTAGAATATCGATGATTGAGAGAAAATATCAATTTTGGGTTAAGTCTAGAATGTTTGATACTTAGACAGTGATGTCATGCTCAATTACCTACATGTGATAGAATAATAGTATCATTAAGCTACTCTTCTGGAGGGTTAAGAATATAAGTTTACAGACCAAAAATTAGAGAAAAAGAAATCTACAAGGCTAGCCTTTCAAGGTCAATGAGGGTTCAGGACATAAGAGAACCTGTGCTGTAACATCCTATAACTCAGTGGTTTCCCAGACTTTCTGTGCAAGGAGATTATTGGGCTACAGAGGAAAGGGATTGAAGATACATAGTGTGCCAAAGGAAAGTTGCCTAGAGAGAAAACATTCTCTCAGGCTTTCGCAGAGAGCAAACTGGTCAAGCAATGGCCATGATTCATCCAGATGGCTGACACTGACAACAGTTCTACAAAGCACTGTACATAGTTCCAAAGTAAATCCTGAGGGGATCTGACTGACTTTTAGAGATACAAAAGTTACATGTTTTGCTATACAGGCCTTGCTTAAAATTGCCCTTAACCACCTAGCGAAAAGTTTAACTACAAGACATAAAATGTAAAGCTAAATTAGAATGCTCAGCTGTAAAAGGCTTAAATCAACATGTTCCACCATTGCCAGATTTACCAATTACCCACTGTGATTATCAAACATTGGATTATGTGTACAACTACTTTCTCTTAGTTCAATGAGAAGAAATTTTGTTGTACCAATAATTATTTGAAAAATTATAACATCTACACCCTGTGCTCTGTGTAACTAATAGGACAATATACATTTCATCAAATGTTGAAAAGTATGACTAACATGTTTTGAAACTGTCACATTGTTATGCATCGTTATTTCTGATTAAAATAATAAAATGAAAAAGTAATTAATATGACATTAGAAATGGTACACATTTAGAAGACCAAGATCACAGGTATTTCAAGCAGAGTTCTGGTATCACACATTGTTGTTCTCTATTTAGTTGATTAGCTGAAAGATGTCAGCATAGAAAGTTAGTCACAGTATACCCATTAACTGTTATTTTCAAAATCTGACCGAAATTCTTAGGACTATTGCCTTAGCCATTTTGTATCTATACATGTACATTTTTATTTTTCATTTAAATTTTTATTTTACTTTATAATAATTAATGCATTGCATATTGTTGTCTTTGTCATAGTTGTTCAGAGTACACGATGCAGACATGATTTCTTGTCTAAGTATCATTAGTACAGGTCTTTCTTTTCATTGCATAAAGAGAAAGTAGCTGCAAATTTAGTCCAATAGTTCATAACAGTAATGGCTTATGAGCTCATCTGGTATTACCAAGAGCTGTCAACTTGAGCTTTTCACAACTCAGCATATTAATATGGCCTTCCTTTTTATACCACAAGGCGCCAGCCATCTGGATGAGTCATGACCATTGCTTTAACAGTTTGATCTCTGTGAAAAGCTGACAGAATGTTTTCTCTCAAGGTGGCTCTCCTTAGGCACAGTGTGCATCACTAATCACTTTCCTCTGTGGCCCTATAATCTCCTTGAAGAGGAACTTTGAAACTCTCCTAAGTTATAGACCACTACAGTACAGGTTCATATATATATATATATATATATATATATATATATATATATATATGTATGTATGTATGTATATATATATATATATGTGTATGTTTTTGCCCCCTCCTTATTTCTTATCTTTTCTCCCTTCTGTCTCTTGCTTCTCTAATCCTTAAGTTCAATTAAAACGTTATCAAGTAAAACAATTCAATAAAATTAATTAGTACTATAAATTTGATGAGTCTCAATAATTTTAGTCTATTGAAATGTCAGAAAAGAATATCTTATAACAATATAACATAGTACAACATACAATACATACATAGATGTATACACATATGTTTATATGCATACATAATGTGTATATCCATTTGTACATCAGTCAAAGATTTTAAAGCTGTTGCAGTAAAGAATAAAGCCAACTAGACTTCAAGCTCCACATTTCTGTTGCTTATACAGTATGAGCTGTAATTATAAAATGCAGTTCCTTTATATGACATTTGTGTTTCATCTCCATCCTCTTCTTCATGCACGTCCCGGTCAATGCATGTCAATCTCCCCACTGTCCAACAATTTTATCCTTCATTCATTTATTCATTACTGATGAGGTATATCCCATATTATTATTATGTGTTTAATGCTCAAACATTCTTATAGGTGCATTTCAATTTTAATTGTTTCTGGACACCATAGTTGACTTAATTAAAATATACACCTAAAATTGGTGTTTTGGTCATATAAATCTTCTCATGAAAATAAAAACGTACTGTCTAGTCACTTATATGTAGTGCATATAGTATACTAGCATATCTAGTATGTATTTTTTAAAACAAACAGCAAAAGTGCTCTCTTATTGTAACTTCACTCACTCTAAAGACCAGATAAAGAGTTCTTGACTAGGAAACTTTAAAGAGATCGATCATAACTTAAAAGAACTGCTCTTCCAATCTTGTTTCACAGGTGATGAAAGAAATAAAAAAGATAAATACAGAGAATGTAGAGAAGTATCGAAATGCCTCAGAGATCCAACATATATGTTCTGACATCTAACATAGTTTAGAAAACATCTACTTCCTATGCTGGTATATTTTAACTTTTCTTTTTATGGGAAGATCTACTAAAGTTGCTACCTGTGATGTCTCTTGTAGATCATTCATTATACCAAGATAAAACAATGGCAAAAGATTTTTATGTTCAGAGACTTGATTAAAATCATTCAAACAACATTATTTATATTTGTTCATATCCCTATTCCCTTGTACTTCTATTGAGGTGTTAATGAAATTTGTAATTGCATTACATTAGAAAAATGTTTTAACCAGGGTAGGTCTGGGTAAAAAGAAAAGTAATAAATCTCATCTCTATCAAGGCGATGTATTCTTTTGCTTTTTCAATACATATCATTTGGCCAAACCTATATTCGAACCTAGAGGGAACCAGGCCCATCATCTAGAGTAAGAACCTCAGCCCCAGAGTACTGTGGCCTGAATTGTGCCTGTTTTGAGTGGTCCTTAAAGTAGCTCTGTTTCTGTTCAAACTTCAGATGGCACTATAATCCCAGCCTAAATCACGACTGAGACCTTGTTAGATCCTTACCAAAGGCCCCGTGAAACTAATGCCTAAAACTTCTTTCACAAATGCTGTGAAGTAATATGTGTGTTAAGTTGATAAATTTGTGGTAATACAAATCTCTTGTGGCAACAGTTAATTCAATTAGTTTTTTCATAAATTAACAATGACCTTTAGCTAACAGTCATTTATGAAATGCCTCCATTATCACTTAAAATGCTTACAAGGGAAATCTATCACACACAGTAAAACTTTCAGCAAGCTTCTGTATAGTCTTTGTTAAATACAAATTGTAATCACAACTCTAAAATTCAATAATTGAAAACAACATATACTTAGGATACATAGTTCTATGTATGTTAAATAATGCTGCAGTTTTAATATGGTTTGTTCCTCCTTGAAATGTGTGCTGAAATTAGATTGAGATTGTGATCCTGTCAAGCAGGAAAGCGGTGAAGAGAAGTTGAGCTCATTGAGAGAGTGGTGCAACTTTGAGTAATGGAGATGGGGTTAATTCTTATAGGAATGAAGGAGTTCTTATCTTCATGATACTAGACAGGTTACAGGAAGAAGGCTTTGTTATGGAGCGGGTCCAATCTCCAAGCTCGCCCTGCCCTACACATGTTTTGCATTTCTACTTTTCCACTGTTATGCAAGATGAGGCTCTCAACAGATGTGATATCAAATCTTGAACTTTTATCTTCCAGAACCATGAGAGAAATCCACTTATTTCTCAAGTGTCCTGTAATAGCAGCATAAATAGAGTAAGACTGGCATTGTGGTAAGCGCACGTGGAAAAAGCTGTAAGATTTGCTCATTAAAGTAGTACACATATGAACCATAGCTAGAATCAGAATGATCTTGCCCTCTAACAAAAAAAAAATCATGTAGACATTAATGATGTAACACATTCAAGAAATATTAAAATATTCACTATGACATAATGAGGTTGCATTGTGAAAACAAGGCAGGGCAAACAATATGATCTAAAAAAATGCCTTCAAAGTTCATGGAAAGAACTGGTAGGAGGACTTAACATGGCCAAGGTGGCACCAGGGTCTGGGGCCTATGTGTGGACAGGGTTTGGTGTAGTTTGAAATTCTTCAGGCATCAGGCAAGGGGACACACATTCCTGTAACAGCTTTCTTAGATTTTAGAAGGATAGGAATAAAGGAAAGCTCTGACTGAATGTTGGTAGGTACAGAGGTACCTTTGCATTATAGAGATAAGGTGTGTGATTTTTTTTTCCAGGTGTGAGCTCTGTTCTTGTGTTTGTTTCTGTAGTTTCCTTGGGCTAAACTGGAGATTTCAAATGGACATATTTGGAAAGCATGGTTTTCCTCCAACATTTTGGCCAGTGTTAGTACAAAAGCCACACAGTAAAAGCTAAGAGATTCAGGTAGAGTTGGGAAGTAAAATTTTGTCACTTCACATAAGGTAACTGAAATAAATCTTAAGGTCAGTATAGAGTCAAATGGGAGAGGTGGCTCTTTCTGTTAATAGAAAACATTGCAAAATCAAATTGCAAGGGGCACAGTTACATGAAGTGGGATAATTAGAGGCATTTCACAAACAATTTCCTGCAAAACTGAAGAGGATAAACGAACATTTCGTTTTATATCGTTGTTATAAAAATTTCAGAACCTAGAATTCAACTGAAATGAGAAAAGACTGTTACAGTTTAGACTTCACATTCTTTCCTCTAATCCATAGAATAAGAATGATATTTTCCCAAAATTTTAGAGGTCCTCAGTTTAAAATACGTGGTGATTTTCAATCACACTGATTTACCCTTTGAAAACTGTGAATAATAGCACCTAATGAATAATGGCTACAGTTCTTTTAAATCAACCTATTTAGAAATAATATGCATGGAGGATAATGCACAACAATACTTGGGGACACTGATATTTGTAGAATCTTAATTAAGGTAAGTTAATTAGGGAGAAAGATCGAGGGGAGAGTAGTAATGTTGTGCATTCTCTCATGTGTTTCTTCAATTCAGAGAATAAGAAGATTTGCCAAAAGCTGTGTTAATTCATCATAGTAAAGAGTTAAAACCAAAAGTAGAAACTATGTCAGCTAAGTATAATCCGGTCCAAATTTATATTTAATAACAGACCTCAGTCAAATACTAGAAGCAAGATGTACACAAAGACAGATTTTACTTGATTTTTGGTGCAAATGGAATGTTTTAACTCATGTTATCAGGGAATGACTAATATAACACATACAATTAATGATCTTCTAAGAGTTATGAACTGTTAATAAATGAATCATTTTAAGGAAAAATATGATTTAAGATAAAGTAAAATATAGCGATGATTAAAGCCAGTTCTTAAGCAGTAACATTATGTAATAGTAAATTACTAGGAGTATTTTATTAAAAATTGAAAATAAGGCCGAATGTGGTGGTGCACGCCTGTAATCCCAGCACTTGGAAGGCTGAGGCAGGAGGATCAGTATAAGTTGAAGACCAGCCTGGGCCACAATAGTGAGCTCAAGGCCAGCCTGAACTGCACAGTGAGACTCTGTCTCAAAAAAGACAAAAAAAAATTAAAATAAGATAGCAGTGCCAACTACAGTTATTTAATCAAGCCCTAAAAGAATTAGATGACCAGCATATAAGATTTTTAAATATGAGCTAGTTCATCTGGTTAAATGATGACGTTATTGTCTACATAGAACTACATAGGCGGTTAAAATATCACTATAAAAACACATTATATAGCCGGGCGTGGTGGCTCACGATTGTAATCCCAGCACTCAGGAGGCTGAGGCAGGAGGATTAGTGCGAGTTCGAGACCAGCCTGGGCTACAAAAGTGAGCTCAAGGCCAGCCTCAACTGCATAGCGAGACCTTGTCTCAAAAAGAAAAAAAAAAAAAAGAAACATTATGAAGAACTTGGTGTGCTGTAATGCAAAGATGAGGTGCTTTTGTTATTCATTCATAATGAGTAACAAAATAGACATATATGTCCATATCACGGTAGGAGCTAAAATGGAATGCATATTGTCTACATCCTACTCAGCTAAATGATAGAACTTCCTCACAAGTTATTTTCATTATCAATTTATAATTTTTACCAAAATACATGCCTAAAAGATATTCTAAATATATCTAAATCAAATTATTTTAAAATCTGTTACATCAATGTGTTTCTAGTATAATTTTAAATACATGATGTTGTTTAAATACAAACCAAAAGGAGTACTTAAAGTTAAGTATATAACTAATATATGAAAATGGAAGAATAATTGCACTTCTATATATTTAAATAAACTTTGTCTTATAAAAATAACAAGGTTGTATTGGAGTATAGTATGTCTCTTAGGTAGACTAAATAATTCATATGTAACAGGATTTTGTGAAATACATATATATGCATATATACATACATATGTATATATTTTATGAAATAGTATTATATATTTATATATACAAATATATATATATACATATATATATATATATATATATATATATATTTTGCACTAACAAAAAATGCCTAGACTGA
The DNA here is from genome assembly GCA_004027025.1 of Myocastor coypus. NCBI lineage: Eukaryota > Metazoa > Chordata > Mammalia > Rodentia > Myocastoridae > Myocastor > Myocastor coypus. Next base: position 62,505 of record PVJA010005671.1, read on the forward strand.
TGAAGATGGAAATGAATCTTTTAATGGTTCTGTAAATAATTAGTAATATAATATATAATAACACATTAGTATTCATTCCATGCACAATAGAATTGAAGTAATTAGCATTTTTATATTTTTGTTTAGATTGTTATGCAAAAATCAGAAAAAATTATCTTAAATTTTAAGTTATGAGTATGTCTGCACTGCTCGGGAAAGGCTTCCTACTCCATGAGGCCGTCAGACCAACCTCCTCATCCTTGGTCCCATCTGCCCCATCACCTCCGCACCACTCTGGAGAGACTTCCTGCTCCACAAATCCTGCCAGACCGAGCTCCACATCCTAGGCACCAACTGTCCCAGCCACATTAAAGGGAGGTAATCAGACAAAACTAAAGTGAACGGAATGAAATACAAACTCCCAATTTAATATTGGCTTGACTACACAGATATAAGGATTGTTTTTATTGTGTAAAATACAAAGTCATTAGTTACAAAAGCCTGTCAACTGCTAAATATCACTACTCACTATTGGTGTTTCTAACTGTAGTTCTGCAAGTACAAAATATAACTGCTTTAGCCATGTAATCTCTTTTGGGTACGAAATTCACTAAAGGTGTAATTGCACCAAGCTCTACACCAAAGATCAGAGGACAGTGCTATAAACAGTGGCAAAGAGAAGGGGCAAAATGCAATCTCAGGCCCTGAGCCCACCCAGAACAAATACAGGTGACACTAACATAGAAGAAAATGGGAATCACACAGCTGAAATATCTGAATTAATAGCATCTGAAATAAAAAAAAGTGTAATAGAGGAAAGCAGATCAGAAATAATCTCTGAAGCAATAAAGAAAACTGAATAATGACATCTGAGTAAAGAAACAACTTCAGAATGGTAGAGAGAAAATCAAAATAGAAATACATTCTGAAGCAAAAAAGAAAGGATTACCAAATTGAAAGAATTAATAACTGCTTCTCAAGAATACAATGATAAAAAATTAGAGAAGATGAGAAAGATGGTGTACTCCTTGAATGAGCAATACTGGAAAGAAATAAATCCCGTGAAGCAGACTCAGAGATACATGGGGATTTAAAATGGCAAGTTGTCAAAGCTGTATGAATGAAAGTGATGATAGAGGTTCAGATCTTGAAGACACAGTAGCAGCTATTGAAAAGGTAATTTCTTGAAAACAAAAAGGATGCAAGAAAAAATAATTAAACATCTACAACATGATGGAAAGATGAACAGCATGAGATTAACGGACACCAATAAGAAAGATGGAATTAATGCAAGTGATCTAAAAAATATGGGCACAAATAATGGCAGAAAACTTCCCAAATATGAGGAAGCAATTTGGTATTCAGGTGACTGAAGTATATAGAACTCCAAACAAAATGAATCCAACTAAGAATGCACCCAGTCATATAATAGTTAAGATCCTAAGAATAACATACTAAAATCTGATAGAGAAAAGAAGCAGATCACATTTAAAGGAAAACCCATCAGAATAACAGCAGGTAGCTCTTCACATACCGTGAAGTGAAGAAGAACATGGAGGAGAGCTCTTCAAGTCGTTCAAGAAGATAAATTCCAACCCAGAGTGCTATACCCTGCAAAACTCTCTTTCAAGTTTGATGGAGAAGTAAAATAATTCCATGACAAAGAACAACCAAAGAATTTCTTGATGACAAAGCCAACCCTACACAGACTACTGAAAGATATTCTAGAGAGGGACCAAAATGACCAAAACTCCACAAAAGGAAATGAAAAGAACCCACCCATCAGGGCAAAAAATTAAAAACACCCAATAAAACAGTAACCAATAGCAGGTAAATAACATGGCAAGAATAAATCAATACATCTCAATTATAACCATCAATGTAAATAGTATAAATTTACCAATTAAAAGAAATAATCTGGTACAGTGGATTAGGCAGGAAAACCCAACAATATGCTGCATACAAGAAGCACATTTAACTTATGAAAAAATTCATAGGCTGAAACTCAAAGTTTGGAAAACGATACTATATGCCCCAGCACCTCAGAAAAAAGAAGTGGTAGCAATCCTATTTTCAAACATTGTCAACTTCAAACCAAGAATGATGAAATGAGATAAAGAAGGCCACTGTGTACTGACTAGAGGAAAAATTAAAGAGGAAGAGATAACATTAATAAATGTGTATGCACTGAACACAGGCGCACCCAACTATATAAGCCAAACCTTAATGTACATGAAAATCTCAATATCCAATACCACAATCCTAATAGGAGACCTTAATACACCCTTATCCCAAAAAGACTGGTCAAGCATACAAAAAGTTAGCAAGGAAATAACGGAACTGAACCAGTACTTGGAAAAAAATAGACTTAGTAGACATATATAGTGTGTTCCACATAGTCACTTGTGAATACACATTTTTTTTTACCTCTTCATGGGATATTTTCTAAAATAGACCACATACTAGACCATAGGTTATGCTTAGGTGTATGCAAGAAAACAGAAATCAACCCATGCATATCATCTGACTACAGTACAATGAAACTGGAAATAAATGACAAATGAAACAAAAAGATTTCCAGAAACATATGGAAATTAAACAGCACCCTCCTTGGCAATGAATGGGTCTTGATAAAATTAAATAAGAAATTAAACAGTATCTACAACTTAATGAAAATCAAACACAACTTATAGGAATTTAAGGGATGCAGTGAAAGTAGTTCTTACAGGGAAATTTATAGCTCTGAAATCACACATTAAGAAAACTGAATAGGAACAGATAAATACTCTAATGCTGAACTTAGATCATCTAGAAAAGGAAGAGCAAACTAAACCCCAAGCCCAAAGATGGGAGGAAATGATAAAGATTAAAGCAGAAATTAATTCAATTGAGACAAAGAAAACAATACAAAGAATTAAAGAAACAAAAAGCTGATTCTTTCAAAGATTAAACAAAATTGATAAGCCCCTAGCTAACCTCATCAGAAAGAGAAAATAAAAAAAAAACTCAAATTCAATCAAAAGGGTGAAATTACCACAGACTCAGTGGAGATTCAGGAGATCATGACTAGATACTTTTAGAGTCTTTACTCTGACAGATTTTATGACACAGATGAAAGGAACAGGGGCCAGAGAGATAGCTCAACAGCCTAACGAACCTGCTTAAGCAAGCTTAGGGACCTCCAGCGACTGCAGTTCAATTCCTGGAACCACATGATGTGACAGCCTCAACCGCAGGGTAAGCTGAGGCAGTCATAACATAAATATATTTTAAATCTTTTAAAAAATGGACAGATTCCTAGAAAGGTACAATTTACAAAAACTGACTCAAGAAAATATAAGAACTCTCAGTAATCCAATAAGAACCAAATGAAATGCAAATTGAAATAAAAAACCTACCAGCAAAGAGAAGTCCAGGTCTCAGTGGATGCACAGCTGAATTCTAAAAATAAATTTATGAAGATATAATCTGAATACTCAAACTCTTCAATGAAATTGAAAATGAAAAACTCCTCCCAATATCATTCTTGAAAGCAAGCATTTAATTGATATGCAAGCCAGATAAAAATGCAACTAAAAAAGAGAACTACAGGTGATTCTCCTTCATGAACACAATGGAAAATTCCTCAGTAAATTTCTTCCAAATAGAATACAGAAAATTCTTAAGAGATTATACACCATGACCAGGTTGGATTCATCCCAAGGATGCAAGGATGGTTCAACATATGCAAATCTATAAATGTAATACAATATAGCAATAGATATAAATCCAAAACCACATGATTATCTCAACTGATGTAGAATAATCTTTTTTGAAAAAGTCCAACACTCATTAATGTTCAAAGTCCTACAGTAAATTGGAATAGATGGCCTTCACCTAAATCTAATTAAAGCCATCTATGACAGTCCAGTGGCTAACATAATTTTTACTGGGGAAAACTGAAGTCTTTCACTCTCAGATTTGGTACAAGACAAGGATGTCCTCTATCACCATTCTTATTCAATACAGTTCTGTCATCATTAGGTAGAGCCATTAGACAAGAGAGAGAAATAAAAGGAACAAGAGTAGGTAAAGCAGAAATTGTACTATCTTTATTTGCAGATGACATGATACTCTACTTGGAAGACCTAAAAAACACCACCGAGAAGCTACTAATTCAAATACACAAATTCAGTAACATGGCAGTGTGCAAAGCAATACCGAAATGTCAATATGATTCCTCTACAAAGATAACAAACATACTGAGAGGGAAATTAGAAAACATAATACCTTTTACAATAGTACTGAAGACAATAAAATACTTATGAACTAACCTAACCAAAGAAATAAAAGATCTGTTGATTGAAAGCTGCAGTACCCTGAATAAGATCCTTCAGAATTTCAGACGATGGAAAGATATTTGCTTCTCCTGGATAAGAAGAACCAACATCATGAAGATGGCCATATTCACAAAATTGTTGTACACATTTAATGCAATCCCAATAAAAATACCACTAACATAATGAAAGACCTAGAGAAATCATTTCTAAAATTTATTTGGAACCAGAAAAGAACTATGGTAGCAAAGGCAATCATGGGCAAAAAAGACAAGGCAGGAAGCATTACAATTCCTGACATAAAACTATACTACAAGGCCAGGCATGGTGACTCATGAATGTAATCCCAGCACTCGGGAGGCTGAGGCAGGAGGATCTGGTGTGAGTTCAAGACCAGCCTGGGCTACAAAAGTGAGCTCCAGGCCAGCCTGAAATGCATAGTGAGACCCTGTCTCAAAAAGACAAAAACAAACAAACAAAAAAAACTACACTACGAACCTACTATATAAAATCAACATGATATTAGGAAAAAAAAATAGACCTGAGAATCAGTGGAAGAGATTACAAGATACACATGCAACTACAAACACACTGAGCCAGCTTATCTTCGACAAAGAGGCCAAACCTGGACTGGGAGAAAGACAGTCTCTTTAACAAGTGGTGCTGGAAAAGTGGATTTCTACATGTTGGAAACTAAATTCTGACCCAGATATATCACCAGACACTAAACTACGGTTTAATATTTGGGTCTTTAAAGTGGACTAAAGACCTAAACATTAAAACAGAAACACTAAATCTCCTGGAAGAGAAAGTAAGAGTAAATCTTGAAGTCATCAGGTTAGGCAAACAGTTCATGGAGAAAGAAAGATAAGGATGTTAAGCTCAAGTGCCTAAGTTGCAGGGAACACTATTATTAAGCTTCTCTTCTGGAAGGTGAACAGCTTAAATTGGCATTCCAAGTAGAGAAAAAGAAGGGATAAAAGTATAGCCAATATTTTGGCGCTAGCCCTTCAAGGTCAGTGAGATTACAGGACATCAATGTACCTATATTGTAATGGCCTATAACTCACTGGAGTCCCAAATTTCCTGTTGAAGGAGATCATGTGGCCACAGAGGAAAGTGATCAGTCACGTACAGTGTGTCTAAGGATAGCCACCTAGAGAGAAAACATTCCGTTAGGCTCCAGGGAGAGAAAAATAGTCAAACACTGGCCATGATTCATCCAATGGGACACTGAAAAAGTTCTGCAAACCATAGTACATGGTTTCAAAGTAAATCCTGAGAGGACCTGACTTTTACTGATACCAAAGTTAAAATTTTTTTTTTGTAATATACGTCTTGCTTTATGTTAGTCTTAACTATCTAGCCAAAAAGTCTAACCTCAAGGTATAAAAAGGAAAACCATATTAATATATTGAGTTGTAAAAGGTTCAAATCAAGAGCCTCTGATAATGCCAGATGAGCTCATAATCCACTACTCTTATGGACTATTGAATTAAGTATGCAGCTACTTTCTCTTCATGCAATGAAAAGAAATACATGCAATAATGATGTTTAGACAAGAAATAATGACTGCATCTTTTACTCTGAACAACTACAATGAAGATATTATGCAATGTAGTAACTATTGCAAAAAAAAGAATAATAAATGAAAATTTTAACTTATAAAAACAATGAATTTTTAAAATGAAAGTTTTAAAAAAGAATAATTAAAATATTCAATGCAGTTGATGTATTGATTATTTGACAGACAAAACAGAAAGCTATTGGCTTGCCACTCAGAGCATTTTGCTTAGTGACTTCCAAGACTGGAGAACATTTCATGTACTTTCTTTTCCTTTATGAACCTGCAAAGGTGTTTGTATGTTAGGGAGGATGAAAATAACCATAATAAGAAGAAATGTGGTACTGGCCTGACAGCTCAGCGGACTAAAGCCCCTGCTGAGGCAGAGCACAGCAGCTGGGGTTTGATCCTTGGTGTTCCATGCCGGCCCCACTCCCTAGATGAACTGAGTTGGTGATCGAAACTGGGCATGGTAGCACGTGCCTGTAATCCCAGCACTTGAGAGGCTGAACACAGGTAGATCACTGTGAGGCCAGTCTACCTAGTGAGCCTCTGAAGACCCTGTAGTCCCTGTCCTAAATACAAAATGAATAAATAAAGAAATTCTGGGAAATATATATATATATATATATATATATATATATATATATATATATATATGTTACAGTATTGAAAACTAATACCCAACTAGTCAGTACTTAATTTTTAAAGTAAAATACTCTCAGAATGATCCAAAGTCAAATGTACTTTCCTAATAATTCAAGAATTAGTTTTCATCTTTAATGTCTCATAATCTCATAGTGCAGAATTTTATAAAAGCTTCATAATTTTGCATGACTGGTTGGATTCCATATGCAGTGTGTGGTGGTATTTATTTGGATTTGTTAAATGTATACCTATGTTTCAAAGGATATTCTGGAATAACAGCTGAGTGGATGGCAACACTTGACAGATACATATGAAGACATGAATATCTCCAAGGCTTATATCAATTTATTTTTGGACTTAATATTATACTTTTATTGCTTGTTACTAATTTTAATATTTCCTATTTAAATACATTATTTTCAAACAAATTAGTACTTTTATGTACTATGACTTTTTATGTACTTGTGCAAAAGCTTAATAGTCAAGGTTTCTTACTACTACATATTTTTTTAATTAAGCACTTTTATTTACTACTCTCACTATTTTGAAGTTCTATTTTTTCAGAGCTAAGAATAAATATTTCCTTTAAAGTGGAAGTCAAGTTTCATCATCTCTGTCTAAATATGTTTACAGCAGATTAAAACAACATTTGAGAGCTGTTTAGTAAATGCAAACATTGAAATCCCTTTGAAAACCAAACAGTGTTGCAACTCTTCAGATGATAGATGAAAAGGCTGCAAAAGGCTGCTGAAAAATCTTATCAGATGTTCATTTCTGTCTTGACCTTGCGTACCTATCTTTCCTATTATCTGCACTAAGAACTTGGAAGCCTTCATCAAGGATAGCTGTCTGTTTGTTGTCTCTGGGGAAAAATAAAAACAAACAATGTGAAAACAAACATTGTGTTAGTGCCTGGAAGGCAGCCACGCTCACCACTATACCACCAAGGCCTCTTAATGCTTGAAATGCAAGGTGAACTAAAAACTTTTTCACCAAGGAAGATCACTTAAACTTTAGGAATTAGATAAAGACAAAAAAAGGACATAAATAAGATTTTAGTGATATATATATATATATATATATATATATATAGAGAGAGAGAGAGAGAGAGAGAGAGAGAGAGAGAGAGAAACTCATGCTCATATATGTAGCCATTAGTGCTTGTTACTGCTAGAAAACGTGTTTCAACAAATAGCAGAATTTTGAAGGATATGAAATGATAATTTGTTAATTTTAAACAAATGTTTCCTTAAAATTTATTTAATAAAAAGAACTATGTCTGAAGAATTTCTTTGAGAAATGCACTATTAATTTTTGAAGAACTCTATAGATTACTGAGGCAATATTTCTGAAAATGAAAAGCATTGATCATAGGTAATATAATAGATATAATCTAAAGAAGGGAATAGACATTAATTTTAGGATAAGCAAGTGGACTGCTTCAGTGATGTTTTCAGACTTTTCTCTAGATAGCTTGTATGGAGGTGAATCTATTATTATATGAAAAGCTGCTAAATTTCCTATTCTCTTATTGAATTCCTTACCCAGCTTTCAACCAAAGCAATATTTTCTAAATGACTGAATATAGAAACATAAAAATGAAGTTATAATTGATGAAATCAGATTTAAATATCTGTTTAAATTCATAAATAAATTAATACTCTTAGAATTGTTTAACTGTTGTCTGCAGAGAAAATTTAATATATTATGCCACCAGTTAGTAAGTTAATTGATACTTTAAGTGTATTTTATAGTTTAATATTTTTAAAATTAAAATTAAAGTTTCTAATGTAGTAATGTTAACATACATATATCATATAAAAACACATTTGGGGGGTCATTTTTTTCTCCTTATGAACCCAAATGAACCCTTATCGCAGAAGAGTTTGAAAAGTTCATGGTTACATGAGCATTACATGAAAATACAGTATCTTTAAAAGTCTAAAATGATAACAAAATTGACCTTTTTCAAGAATGTGGATCAATATTTTTTGGTGATATTGCTATTAATGACATTGATATTTTCTACTTAGCTTGATATTATAATTTAGTCATGATGCAAATAGAATGACTGAAAATGAAAACAAACTATATACTTTATGAAATGCTTCACACAGAAGGTCAGCAAAAGTACTATTTTGTTTATACCTGAAGAACGTAGTTTTTCAGTGTTAAGATGACAAATCATGTACTCAGTTTTGGACCGCTTTAATATTTGACTTTAAACTAAGTCAGCCTATTAAAAATGTAAATAGCAAAATAAACATTAATGATTACATTGTGATTTCCTCCATAGATGGTTATTCATTAAAAGTACTTTAAAATGTTATTTTAAAAATTTAGATTTAGATTTCTAATGTAGTGGGATTAATCTGAATGTTGAATCTGTCATCTATTAAAAGCAAGTTGGAAAACAGAGCTTCTAGAAAAAGTAGAGTTCTATGTCTGAGAACAATTACTGTGTCTTTGGCTGTGCCTTCTCCTCCGCAGTGACCTGGGATTCCTCTCTGCATTTTTGTGTCTGGTGTAGTATGGTATTTAGGCCTTGTTTGGCAAGATAGACTCAACTTTGCATATCTCCCAAAATCCAGCTCATTGCCAAAACCTCAGCTTTGGAAATTGTTATAGCTTTTTCTGATTATAATGATACATTTTAATCTCACTTTATATAAAACTTAATTAAAGGAGCTATTTTTGTGTGGGGGGGGTAGTGATCACTGGGGCTCAAACACGGGACCTTGTACTTGCCAGGCAAGCCCTTATGCTTCTGAGCTGTATCTGTGGCCCTAATTTTAAGTGTGTCCCTTGGTCTGTTGATGACCAAATCATGGAAGAAGAAAATGTGAATGTGTCATAGTGAGTTATTTTTAATGATGTCTTTCCTTTGTGGTTGCCTCTTTTCTTTCCTTGAGATAAATTTGTCTACCCCATAGGCTTTTTTCCACATAGTGATGCTTTCGCTGATAATTCTTGCAGCTGTTCGTGTCTACATAACCTCCTAATGACTGATAAGCATCCCAGTCTTCCCCAAATTTCTAGATGTATCTATATATTTTGTAATCATTAGGCAGACATATTTTTATTAATTAATTTTTTGGGGGATATGTTTTCCTAGAGGTGACTATGTTATCTATGACGACCTAAAACTCATGGTAATCTTCCTCAGATTCGATTAATATTAATGTTTTAAACTGACTCCCATAATTTATATACTACCTAATTTGTTTTTCAACTGTGCTGTGCCTGTCTAGTAGCAATAATGTTTGATTTACTGGTAAATTATTTATTGATATTCTATGTATTTTACTTCTTAATTTCCTTTTAGTTCTTCGGGTACATTATTCTATCACACAAAACATGGAAGGAAAGACTACAGGCGGTAATTGGAATGGAAACAAAATTTTATCCAGCATCCACTAGAATAGTTTTCAATTCTAACCTTATCCTAATATATTAACTTGCAGGTATTATAATCTGTAATTATTCCATAATAAAAACAAATTGATGTGATGATATTTATAATGTACAGCAGTGTATGATTATACTTTCCGGCAAGTAGACTCCAGAAACAATAGAGCATGTGTTTATTTGTCTCCACTGAGAAAAATACTAAAATGATTAGTTGTGTTTCCTCAAGCTCGCTGAGGACATAAAGTTTCTGAAATGGAACATAAGTACATTACTAGCCTTGATTTGAAGACTCTGTGCTACATGGATAGATATGTGCAATATTTGTGAACATTTGTGATATTGTTCAAAAACTCAGCAAATGCTATGCTACTACATATCTCACCAACTACCTACTTCATAGAGAATGTATATGTATATTTTTGAATGAATACATGAATAATTCTCATGAAAACTACATTTTCACAAAAATACATTATATAGGTTAGTTATGCAAAATTTGTTATTTTTTTCAGTGGTGTTCTGTCTATGTAAATAAAATGCATTCATTATGCTCTCATTTAAACACAGTGTTAAACCAGTCCAGTCTTCTCACTTTTCTTTAGTCAGAATGCTTGGAATCAAATGCCGTAGTAAACAAATTGCTAAATGAAATTAGAATATGACTTTGTTTGCTGGTGTATAAGTTATTTTTTAAGCTTTCACATTGAAATATTTCTTTAGATGTCTTAGCATATTAATATATCTAAATTTTTTGTTTAATTTTAAAACTATTCTACTATATCTGTGGTCCAGATTTTCGCTTTTAGAGTTGAAAATCAGTTATTTGGTTACATTTTCAGTGACGTTAGAAAGTTCAAATGTATTCTCTAGCCAGCATGAACTAATAAGTCCTTAGGTAAAACAGAAAAAGAGCTACAATCCTCAATAATCAGATCTGAATTCAGATCTTCGCTTTCAAAGAAGTACTCAGTTGCAGGGTGGATCAGCATAGAGAGTGAGGTGGATTGTTGGTCCACCTGTTACATCCAGTTGAAATGAAGTAGCAGGGTGCTGAGTGTGGGAGGCCTACCTGAGGATTGCTCCTAGCAGCAGTAGAGGCACCTGGAGAAGCTGTGGAGAGGCTGGTAGGGAAGCTCTGCAGAGAAGCTGTTGGAGCTGGTGGAAGCCGCTGGTTCTCATGTGCTGTCCTACTGGAGGGCCTTACTACACCAGCTTTCCTGACGAACTTCACTGTTCTAGTGGGAAGAATATCCCAGGATCTTTGCTATGCCTGAGAATGGCTGTGGTTCACGTTTGGAGAGCCCTGGTCCTCATCTTGAGCATCACTTCCTGGTTCTACAGGGGAAGACTGTCTACTGTTCAGTCTCCAGGAGAAGCTTGTCACATTGGCTTCCCTGATGGGACCTCAACTTTCCTCATTGCTGGAGGAGCTCTGGACTTCACTGTTGCTTACGATGGCTGTGGTACTTTTGGCAGGAGCTCCGGTGCTTACCTTAATCATGGCTTTCTGGCTCTAGTTCAGATTCATCAGCCTGTTAACAGAGAACCTTAATGCTGTTGTTACAGATTTTCTAGCTTCCTCCACTGACCTTTGTGCCTTTCCAGCACAGGTCCATGAAGTGGGCCTACATGAGACATTGTCCTGGGCTCTAGGCCAGCAATTGGACTTGTGGGAGGCATTGCTCTTCAGGGGAACACTTACAGAATATCAGGATCCAGGCCCTCAATGTTAGTGTATGGACAGATTTCCTGTACTGATGTACATGGTTCTTTAGATGGTTATAAAATAACTGTATAATCCTATATTATGTTGTTCCCCTTGCAAAAATCCTAAACCATGACAGAGTTATTAAATTACTTGATTCTAATGGAGTTCTATTGGAACCCATGGGAATCAATAAAATTTTAGAAAATAAACACAATAAAAAAGATCTACAGCTGTCAGTGAATAACTTGTGTTTTTTACAATAATTTCTAAAACTGAAATAACAATGACAACAGCAGTAGGAATAACAATAACCAATATAATGACATTTGGTGCCTTGCTGTTACTAGAAATTACCTACCCTGAATATGATATTAATATAAGAAAGTACAAATCTAAAACAGACATATGGTATACACTGGGAAGGGGCAGAAAAACTGAATAGTAAAACAAGCTGAATATGTAGGCTGGTCTATAGCTAACAAAGAAAAGTTCTCTTTAGTTTTATTCAAGCAAAGCTCAGATCTACCAAGTGAACAAAACAATATTGGTGCTAAATATATTTTACTTGGTTATACAGTTTGGCTTGTCTTCTAGTTTGGGGGAAACCTTACACATAGATAAAACTAGATGGTGTTTTGAATCCTGAGAAGTTAAAATTAGTAGCTACCACAATTTTTCAAATATAGGTTAGTGTTGACTTTACTGACCTAATAATGAAGATAATGTTCTGCATGCCTCAAAATTTTCTCATAGTGCCAAATCAAATTGATGTATTTTGCATGTTACTGCTATAACATAAACTGCTTAAAGCAATTAAGTAAGCAATTAAGAGGTGAAACTTTTGTCTGTGGATGGTTGTAAATGTCCGCAATCACACATTCTGTAAGCTGAGGCTCTACCCTAGTTTAAGTAACTTAGTAACTTCACAATACCCAGTCAGAGATTAATAGATAGATAGATAGATAGATAGATAGATAGATAGATAGATAGATAGATAGACAGAGAGACAGAGACAGTCAGACACAGAGACAGAGACAGGGACAGATAGAAATAGAGAGAAGATGACCGTTGGGAATTGAGTTCATTAGGAAGACCTTTGCTTGTATTCCCAATAACAAAGAAAAAGAATGTAGGTAGACTTTATATGTAGTTAGCAGCACACCCCCGTTTTATCCGAGGTGTATGTCTTCTCAGAAAGATAATAGTGGGGCCTGGCAGGATTGGTCAGTGGTCTAAAGCGCCTGCTTAGGAAAGCTTAGGCAGCTGGTTTGATCCCTGGCACCACATGCTGCGCCAGTCCTGCCCTCAGGGCAGGCTGAGCCAGCCATAAAAATAAATAAACAAACAAAAGTTCAGAAACAAGAAAGATAATAGTGGATGCCTAAGTAGTGGATGGCTGGGACTCTTCTATATGTTAAGTACTAAACCCGTGTAACCGTTTTTCTGGACAGTCAGTGGTTTGCTGTTACCCCATGCAGCAAAACCTTAGCTAAAATTGTCTTTGTTTAGGTTCAATCCATTAGGACACATTTTCTGCTTGCTCGTTCCATTTAAACATTTTGCTTTTCTACATTTTCTTTCTTACTTCAGTATTTATGCACTGTGGCCATACCCTTTGGAGTTTGAGGGAATTAAAAAATGTGGCATGAAGTAGAAGATATTTTCCTTCCTATATATTTTTGCAACTTCAGGGCAGACTTTTATTCTTTTGTTTTGTTTTGTTTTGTCTTGTTTTCTTTTCTTTTCTTTTTTTGAGGGCCTGGGGTTCAAACTCATGACCTTGCACTTGCCAAACAGGAACTTGTGCCACAGAGCTATCTCCCAGCCCCTTATTCTTTTCTTATAAGTCTAAAACGTTCATCTTTCCACTTCAATGAATAAACTTGAGAGACTTTCCTTGGCACTCCATATTAGAATATTACTGTTTCTGCTTTTTTTTTTTCTTGGGGGGAGGGGCAGTGTCCTTGCTAAATAAGGTAGGAATTACATGAACAATAACTCTGTGTGACTACTGTACCAGTTTACTAGATAACCAAGAATGATTTAACGTGGCTAGCAGGCAAGTAGAATTTTCACTATAGAGTTGATGGGACAAAGGGATTATTCAGATCTCAGACAGAGTGGCTTGAGATTGACTCATGCTATCTGAGATAACATGCATTGTAAGACTTATGGATTGCTCACTTGGAAAACCACCCACTTAATAATTGGGACTGCATTTGACCATAAGTAAGTGAGACTGCAGGAAATAAATTGGATATGTGTGGGGGTCTTTCATAAAATAACCAATAAAGTATTAGTAAACCAGTTCACAGTTTCATACTGAATATTATGCTCACCGTTACATTGAATGGATATTGGAGTAATTATTTTCTGCTTAAATTAATGAATTACAGACCGCGTTATTTTAAGTTCATCACTGAAGAATTTCTATTCATTTTGCATCAATCTTGGTTTAATTACAATTATCATGTGGAAGGTTCATTGGCTTTTAGGTGATGATAAAAATATACACTTAAAGAATCTGTTATTTATATTTGAAATTCAATTAATGCCCATGCTACCAAAATCTAAGAAGGTTATTTATGAATTCTCATCTGCACAGCTATTGCCATGGATATGGTCATATTCTTTTCAAATGTATTCTCAACCATATTAGAAACTAAGCAAATTGTATTTTATTTTAGTTTATGCTTTAGGAAAGGGTCTACAGGTGTTGAGGGTCTCACTACTAGACTTAGTGATTTGCCTGTTTACAGTCTCCCAAGAGCTGGGATTACAGGCAAGTGCCACCACACCCAGTCTCAAGGGCCTTCTTAGCTCCCCTTAGGGCAGAGCTGGAAAGGCAGGCATAGGAATTGAATACCTGGCTCCTGAACTTTAATCTGCTGAGCTATACTAAGATTTTAAGAAAATATATTTCATATTACTTATTTAGAGCTGTGTAAAATATTTAATTTAATTAAATAATTTTTGTTGGCACTGGGGATCAAACCTGAGAACTTGTGCTTGCAAGACAGGCACTTATGCTACTGAGCTTTCTTTTGCAAAATATTTTAAAGCACCTGTGTTTAGTGTAATTTTTTAACAGAAATTTCTTACCTTCTATGTTTACTAAATTCCAGAAAATATTTAATGAAGTTAATTTTTTTTTATTCTTTTTGTCTTTTTGAGACAGGCTCTCGCTGTACAGTTCAGACTGGCCTTGAGCTCAGTTTTGTAGCCCAGGCTGGTCTCGAACTCTCACCAATTCTCCTGCCCCAGCCTCCCAAGTGCTTGGATTACAGGCGTGCACCACCACCCCTGGCTTAATGAAGATTAAAACAAGCTATGAATTTGTTTTACACATTCTGTGAATAGCTTTACAAGATCTTCTGGTAAAATTTAAAAATGGACTAAAAATAAAAAGACACTGATCAGTATTTATCACAGATAATTTCTTTTTTTTAATTTAATATTTTTATTGTTTAAATTTAACAATGGTTATATTACATATTTTCATCATCAGATCAGTTTAGATTAATGCATATAGGTATATAAGATTGATCAAACAATTAAACATTAACCCTTTTAAATCAACATTACTTTTT